>UZAF01016224.1:24106-76717 GCA_900617895.1 Haemonchus placei | reverse complement strand
AACCCCATTCAAGTACTCACTACTCGAAAGCGCCCTCGCCTCTATAGAACCCGCTGCCTGCGCAGCTAAGACTTTCAGAGCCACCATTCAACCCCGCGCATTACGGTACCCGGCCATCCAAACACGCCCATCAGGAAATAGCTCTTCGCCAAGTACGGGGCAGAAAGTGATTATGAAGGGAGGATTTCATTACGAGTTGACCCATGTACAGCTTGGCTGCAAAAAGGGCAAGAAAAAGGGAAAAGAACGACTGACGAAGTTCGAAGTTTGGGGCCATACCTAGGGGCATTTTGATCTATGATGAGGCGCACCATAACAGTCTTACAGAGATCAAAGTGTCGCCTACGGCAATACAGTGCCTGAATGCCACCTCCTCAGATCTGGGAGAAAAATCCCTCCAAAGTTTGGAAAATAACAAAAAAATCGACTTATATTGTCGTAAACTTATGTCATGTTCTCAATGGAACCTGTGAGGAGGAGGGTTGAGTGCGGAGACTGGTGGATGCAGTTATCTACAACCTCCAAACCAATAAAGAAACGATGGAGACTGAACAAAACCTATCAATCATTTTCACATTGTACTGAGTAAAGTCGAGTGCGTGGCGCAATCCAGAGGGAATTCCAAAAATATCACCTTCAAGGACTGATCAGCATGTACAAGCACTAAGGTGTGCACCCATGTGCATGCAATTACTACTGGGATGAAAATCAAGTGCAAGGTGCAATCCAAAATAAAGCATTTCTAGCACTTCAGGGAACCATTTTATAGATCTTGACAAGCTGAGTTCAACGAAAATTTCAGCTCCTAGATTACTGCACTCGTAACCGATTTATAAAGGAAGACGAAAAAGACGCGAGTTCGCGGCATTCGCGTGAATTTTCGTGTTCTTACGGCGACTGCTGTAACTAATGTATACCTTCCTTGTTTTGATGAACTTCGATAGCAAGGAGCGAGTCGCGTTGAAATTCAAAAGTCTTGCATACAGATGTCCCATTCGTAACAAGCATCTTCGTATCTGGAGCTTTTACTTATAAATTTCAGAGTCTATTTAGGCTTTCTTATTTCTCAAAAAAGTGAACCGTTTTTTTCTCATGTTGCAAGATCTTTAACCAGAAATACCTATTACCTATGAACTTACCTATTTCGCTCGGGAATAAAACTCTCAAAATCAGGGATGATGAGATTTTGCGTGTCAGAAACCTTATTTCTATAGAAACTCCACTTTTTTTACTGTCATTATTCTCAGTTGTTAGTTGATAGGTTTTAACTCGGTCAGTAACAATGTGCAGGCAGCATCATCACCACGAAGTCCTCGCGCCTAATTAAGGTAGCTTTGCGCCCAGGTGCAAGGTAAGCTTGATTGGGAGTGAACGTACAAATGTTCACTTCTTCAGGAGCAGCACAGATGTTTACTTTTTTACTCCACTGGCGCCGATGATCTTACCTTTGCTATCTACTTCATAAGTTCTGTCTGGTCACCGTTGCAGAAAAAAGTAACACCAATCATTCAAGCCTTGAAGTCTTCTTCTCCATTCCTATGAAGAACGCCATGAAACAGGATCATACAAATGTTCCTACACCCTTCCTGAAGACAATTATTCGATATTCGATTTATTATTGAGCGTTCAATCACAGGTTGCAAAGCTGAAGTTCACAATATTTTTGCAGGGGCTGCGTCAATGGTTAGACCTTTGGACACTTTCTTCTTCGGTTCTACAATTCCTACGGTTCGTGGAATTCAACATGACACAGAAAGGCAGCACACTCAAGGTTGTATCGAGAGTATATCGAATGCTTCGTGGTCCTAGCCTTTCATATTCTTTGGACTGCTCGCGGTTGAAGGCAGGTTGATGAAAACTCAGGCTTTTGCATTGTTCCTTACGGCTACTTATTCAGTAATAGGCTCTCAGGCTACTTATTTCAATGACGACCTCGTGAGAGTTTAAAGTGTATCAACATCAAATTACAGCCATGCCGAGATTTATGGAAGCCTAAAAGTGGAGACCACTTAGTCTTTAAACAATAGAATATATATAATATATATATTCGAACCCCTGACCGTATATATATAATATATATACACATATGTACGGCCAGGGGTTCGAATCCCGGATCGATGCCCGCCTAGGCCAACCAAGCGTTGCATCCCTCCGGGGTCGGTGGACTGATACCAGACTCGTCTGGGAGGATAAAAGCACAGACTCGTACATCGGCTTTGAGTCTGCAGAAGAACTGTTCTTCAAAACATGCGATAGCAAAGGCGTCGGCGGTGTAGGTGTCTTCGTCATCATGCACTTGACCGTGAACTTCGAGTCATACGAAGGCTTGACAACCCAAATCGGACGTTTGCGATTAAGAAGATGTGGCTCAACCCCAGCTCTAACAAGCTTCCTTCACCAATATCGAGTTGCGACAAAGAAGAGCCGGAAGCGTCCTGTATGGACCTGGAGGGGCTCTGCAGGGAAGACCATACTCTCTTCGAGGTTATCGTCGATGACTTCAACACCAAGATTGGCTCCTGAAGAACTCCATACCGGGGCCCACGGAACGGAATGGAATAAGTAGATGCGAGGCTGTACGAATTTATCATGTTGACCCACACTATCCATGNTAACTCGCAGTTCCAGAAGCCCTCTCCCTTGATTTGGGCATAGGAGGGGAGTCACCTGGAGGACAGCTTCATAATAGAATAGATCACGTCATCGTAAATCAAAATTTTTGCCTGGCTGACGTCACTGTTGTTCCGAAGTTCTACATGGGATCCCCGCGCTAGATTTCCAGTGCATGGAAACAGAGCTGCGAAGTTCAGGAAGCGAAGCTCCAGAACTGTTGTCAACTAGGATCGTAATGCTTCACTGGCGAGTTTGTTGGAAGGGCAGTTGGGGACAACATCGGTGGAGAAAACAAGCGGCTCGTCGAATATCTTCACGATAGCGCCAGGTAAGCAGAGAGTCTCGAAGTTTTTGAGAAATGTCTTTGTTCAAAGACTCTTGAGCTGACACGCCAGCGAGGAATCGCGCGAGCTGCAGGCAATAGTCAGCTAACGTCCGAACTTGCGAAGTTGTGCGGAGAAACGATAAAAGAAGATATGAAAGAGAGAAGAGCAGCAGTTTTGACTGAAGTCGCCGAGGCTGGGAAGAGCATTCGCAAAGTCCGCCGGAACTTCGTCAACTATAAGACCAAGATGACTCTCCTTCGTCGTCCTGACGAAAATTTCTGCAATTCGAAGGATATTGGAGAAGGTATCTACGACTTCTACTCTGATCTCTTCGACGCCACGTATACCTGCCTACCCCCATCTTGGGCAAGACGGATACGTCGTCCCTTCAGTTCCCCTTCCGAAATTCAACATGCCATCACGTCGATAAGGAAAGGCACGGCATATTTTGGGAATGTACAGATTGTAAAATCGCCATACTGATCACAACAGAAGTTGAACTCGAAAACCCAAGTTTTCAAAACCGCACCCTCTATTTTTAATGTTAACTCCGTAAATATGATAGATGTAAGAATCTGCTAAAAATTTTGCAGTGGTTCAAATTTCCCCGTGATTTACTGGAAGCTATTATGGAGGTTCCATGTAACGACAATATCCATGCGTATGCACAACATATTCAGCTTCCTCTTTCTTGCTTGTTCAACAATATAATGACCGAAGTGCCCACCCATATTTAACACGTTCTTCTTTACGGATTCGAATTCGAAAATTCAATTAGTCTCCTCCACTGAAACAGGTCGAAACTAATGTCAAGCATTTACCCCTGAAGCATCTTCTATTCATTGCACAGATAATGAATAGATAGATGCACGCTTAATTATAACGCTTCACAGCTCGAAACAAAGGTTGAAGGTGAACCCTAATCTAGTCAACCGATTGTGATATTATAAAATCTTCTGATATATTCTTTCTTGAAGGTTTCTTTGTAGGCTTCCAGAAAACCCTGTGGAGACGTAGACTAGGCAGCTATTTTCTCGCAATCTTATAAGTTCTAAGGCCATTTCGGGTTCCAGACGAGCCAATGTCAAATTTCATGAAAGTTTTGCTTATCCAAAAACTGTGGTAGCAATGAAAGAAGTATGATCAATGTGTTATGAGTGAAAACATCGATGCTAAAAATGCTCGAAAAAAACGCATGTACGCGAATGATATCGAAATTTTCGAAGTATATTATGCTGAAAATATGAACGGGGTTTTTCGTGCTCTTTCCCAATCCATTTCCAAGATGATGGAGTGGGCCTTCGCTTGGAATATACCTGTCAATCTACCCAAAACAATTATTTTCCACATTGCCAAGACAAAATACAAAGAATATAAGTTTGGTAGCTATGTTCTCAATAAAGTTAATAAAGTGCGCGATCTAGGAATTCTCGCGAACTCTGATTTCAATATCGAACCACATATAAGGTGTATAGTTCACAAGGCGATCTCTGTACTTCTTGCAATCTGCAGAAATGTACAGAGCAATGACTGCTCAATTTCACTTAGACTTTACAAGGCCTATGTCATCCCTATCTTGGAGTACGGATTACAGGTGAGGAGCCCGAGTAGGCGTGAGTATCAAATGCAAATTGAGAAGGTCTAGCAAGCACTTACTAGGATTTTAGTGTATAGGGGCGCATCCAACTTTAGTAGTACCCCTGTGCTTTTTATAAAGTAAGTTTAAAGAGATGGTTTGAGAAGCCTTCTTTGTAGACGCGTATTCATCGATCTAGCTTTCTGTTTAGAGGGGCGAATTGCAGATATTACCAAGACAAGACCCTCAACTCCCTTTCTCTTCAAGGCGCCAGATGCAGATGCTCCCACCTAGCATTCTGAATGCTAAAAACATTTCTGTTTTTGAAGAAAAGACTCAATCAAATAGATATACTCTCTATTCTAGATATTGCAGATCCCGCTTCCTATTCCAGCGCTGGAAGTTTCTCCTAGCTTCCCGTCGTTCTTCAATCGTCGTTCACGGCACGACGAGAGTCCAGCATCTTCAACAGTACTGCTATCGCTTTTCATAAATCTATGTTCTGCTGATGCTCGCGATGAAGTGCTTCTTAATCTCAACAGTTCACCTCACAGCACATCCTGGATCCGGATTCTCTTGACTGAACCTCTGTGTCGCTACTTTTTTTCTTTTTTAGGAACTTTGTTGCATGAGACTATCTTCTTTTCTATAATATGTCTCTCTATGAGTTGCTTTTACTTGTTTTCATTTTCCACGTTGGGTTTGTATTTTTTTTGTCCTTGTTATTTGCTTGGACTTCTTTTTTAGTGTTCTTGAAGTTGCAGTCCTTCGCCACCGCTGCCTAGCCAGCTTATCTCGATGGTTCTAATTCAGCAAAACGTCCGGCAGAACCGTTCACTTCTTGCCATTCAGCCAGTAGCATACAAATCGATTCCACGAGGGGAGTTGGCGTACCTGCGTGCCGAAGTTCCGCCTTGATTCTATGACTCTTCCGGAATGAGGGCACCATGGTCAACTGGTGCGGTTACGGGTTTTAAGAGCATCTTCATGGAACTCACTATCATTGCAGCTTCTAGGTATTGCCTCACCAGTGTTTCTATCCTCTCTCCCTTCCTAATTTCACTTAGTGGCGGTGGATGGTTTACTTGCTTCTAGTTGTAACGCACCCAGTAGAGTGTATACATAAATAAATAAATAAATAAATTTAGCTAGGGGTTGATTGTAATCACTTAATCACTTACCATGAGCATTGTCATTGTGAGAGATTTTGTAGGAGCAGAAAGTCTGGTAGTCTCCAGTGAGCGTCTTCCCAGACTTGTACTAAGAACTGGTTATACGCGCTGAGTTCCACGTTGACTTTTTTGGCCCACACAACGCCTTCACCTTGTTCGACGCTTAATTTGCTCCCAACATGTGATCAGTGGAATAGAAATCGTCTCTACCTAAGTTTCTACGCACAGCAAATTCTGACTAGATTGCTGGATAAAATTACAATTCGCAGTCCACCTGGTACTGTTACACACCCATTTGAATGAATTTGCATCACTACGTTCGCAAACAAAAACGAGTGCATGGGAAATATCAGAGTGCGCATAACGGAGATTGGATTATTGAAACCCTTGCAGACATTAGTTCGTAATGCAGATGTTATTGGTTATGTTGTCATATGGAAGAAAGTGGCTGAGAGCGAACAAAGAAGTCGGAGTTGGTCAATCGCTTCAAAATTAACACAATTTTTTGAAAAGATCTCGAAATCAAAATTTTTTGATATCTTTCGACGCTATCCCAGTCACCGTCCATCAAAAAGTTGCATGTCCTCACGAGCTGAACTCAATTTCGTTGATTACTCGAAGACGCTACAGAACCTTTCAGCCCTCTTTAAGGTGCTCGCATAGTTATGAACAAGTTAAAAAATGCTAAGCAAACCACAGGGCATCATTGGATAGCTATTATATGTTGAATGAATAATCTGTGAAAGCTTAAGTACATTGCCATGACGTTAGAATGGTATATGACGTAGCTTTCATTTTTTTTGACAATAACCAGAGACTCAATTTTTTTCAATTAACAAAATGAACTTAGCCTTGTCAAACTTTGAACGGGTCCTGTCGAGTAACAAGGCAACGAAAAATGAATGAAAAATAGTAAAAATTGCGCATGAGAAAGCGATGAAAACAGTTTTTGAAGACATCCCACTCCGAATGTTCTGAGTGAAAAATCCACACTTATAAACAAATAGTGTATAGAACTCGAAATTGTAACTTCCGGGAATGCTGGGATGGGGATGAGAAGTTACATCGATGATTAGTTCCACTACACGAAACGTTCTGCTTTCGTTCAGCTGCACCCACTTTCAGCCAACATATTCTGACATTTCATGGAGTTCCTCTCTGCTCTCCACTATCAAAACAACTACATCAGCCCAGAGTATGTGGTCAACCATGAGTTCTTTTGTGATGTGATATACTGTAAGCAAAAACGAGTACCAGGCACAGAACTGGCCCTCGTTAAACCGCAGCCGTCCACTAATTTTGATAAAGGCACAGTACGGTAAAAGTGATTTCTGCCATCTTTTTCTCTAGTATGGACCTATGAACCCCGAAAATAGCACAGGGGGCGCTGTCGGGTCGAAAAACTGCCTAGATAAAGCGTAATAAGGGACCCTAGAACGGCTACGCCCACACGCACACCAGATGAAAACAAGTTAACATGGCGGCTGTAGAGGTTGCACAGTTCGCACCAAAACGCACGTGGGCAGCTTACTGCAGTTAGCTGTAAGGAATGACGCACACACACTTGGACAGCTCGTCTAAATGCCGTTCCCATGCAGCTTTTGTAGNCGCACATATTGCACGCGGGCAGCTTACTGCAGTTAGCTGTAAGGAATGACGCACACACACTTGGACAGCTCGTCTAAATGCCGTTCCCATGCAGCTTTTGTAGTCACATTCTCATACTAACCTGATTTTATTATTTCTTGGAACCTCATACTTCCTTAGATATCCCAATTTTTGCGTTTCCTTCGCCACTATTGCACTATTTTGTCCTACCACTTCGTTTGTGTACTCGTTTGAAACTAGTTACCTTGTAATTTTTGAGGACTGCCTTCAGGCAGTGGAGGGTGCGTAATGCAGTCTTTGACATTGAATTCCCCTGACGAGGTAGGTCAGGTGTACGAAAAGCTTTCGCTCCCGGGTTGCCAGCCCCTCAGAAGACTTGTCGTGGGAAGTCTTCGAAAGTGTTCTCCAGATAGCTAGAAGGGAAGGTTAGCTAGAAGGGTCTTCGCTTCTTACGAGACCTTCCTGACATGGAAACGAGCTCCTCCTAACGAATATTGAGACAAACTCCCCTATTCCTGAGTCTTACAATTCCTGGTGTGAACTTTCAACCCGACGCTACGGTTGTTGGATCACTCCATTGTGCATCCCTTCTGTTTGAAGATAGGGAAGGTAGTAGTGCTTCTCCGACCCTGATATTCTTCTTTCAGTGGACACAGTAATCGGGAATAGAGGGAGCCATCTCATCTCGTGCTCTCCAAGCGCTTTCTATACCTCGATGTACCCTATCCGGCCCCGCTGCCTTCGTAATTTGTAACTTTCCTACTGCTCGACCCCAGCTAGCCTACCACCTCAACGCAGTGGGAGGGTGAAAAGTGTAGCGTTTGGGCATGTCCGTTTTCACTACCCTTACTATGTGAACAAAAAAATCCGGGTTTTTGTAAATTTTTAGTATTTCATCATATGCACTAATGCAAAATGCAATTTCCAGTTATTCTAGGCTACATATTGACCGGCTTGCCGCTTCATGTTCGAAGTTGTTGTTAGGTAGTTGTCGAGGAACTGGAGGGATCGTGGTCCCCTTGTCTGTCCGCCCAGGATCGCGGTTGCATTCGTTCTTCACGCGTTCTGCTACCCATAGCAGCTACGGTACTTTACGTCTATTTCGCTGCGTTGTGGACCAAGTAAAAGGATCTGCTCGAAAAATATCTGCCCACCAAAAGAGGAGCCCTGCCACATGCTTTCGTCTTTACCACCGGGTGTCGACCGGAAGCTCTTGCTACTGTTTTTTTGTATAAAAAAAAGATATGAATAAAACTAAATCTGCCGTTAATTTATATAGTATATTTTTTATATAAATTATATCTATAAAAAAGTGTATGTATATAACTTAACGGCAAGTTTGCATGTCTACACGGCTAAGAGTGGGCCCTACAGGTGTTAGAGCCTGGCAACCCACACGTGGATACTCATATGCCAAAAACAGTGATAAAAATGAGCTTCACTACCCTGAACCTGAGAGGGACCTCAATACGACGCCAGCGTAGAATCGCGCGAGCTGCGGCCACATCAAGCTAACGTCCGAACTTGCGAAGCTATACAGAGAAGCGATAGAGGAAGATCTGAAAGAGACAACAGCAGCAGCTTCGACTGATGCTTCGACAGATGCTGGGAAGAGCATTCGCAAAGCCCGCCGGAGCTCCACCAATTATAAGACCAAAATGACTTCATTTCGTCGTCTTTACGGTATTTTCTGCAAACCGAAGCGCAATGGGGGCGGTAATCTTCGACTTCTCTCTGATCTCTTCGACAGCCACATCTACCTGCCTTCCTACAATCTTGGGCAGGACGGATGGACGTGCATCACGTCGATGAGGAATGGTACGGCACTTGGTCCTGGCAGGACTAAAGCAGAACATCGAAGGAGCCTTCCACCAGTCATTGTCAGAACCGTGGCTCGACTTTTACCGCGGAACCTGTCGCAATGCGAAGTGCCCACTTCGTGGAAAACCAGCAACACCGTGTTGCGAAGGGAGGCCTGACGACATTAGCAACTATCGCCCAATTTTCCTGATTTCTGTAATCTATAAGCTCTTCACACGAGTCCTCCTCAACAGGATTGGCAGAACATTAGATGAAGGACAGCCATGCGACCGTGGAGGATTTCGGAGAGGGTTCAGTACAACCGATCACATCCACACCATTACAAGACTCATTGAAGTATCGCGGGAGTAGAGAATGTCGTTATGTCTTACGTTCACCGATTAGAAGAAAGCCTTGATACCATCAAGACAGAAGCGGTAATTAGAGCCCTGGGCAACCACGGTTTCCATTACCGCTTCTGTCTTGACGGTATCGTGGCTCGATAAATGAGGATGCTACATGAGCTCTACGACAACTTCACGACCAGGATTTCACCATTCTACAAGAGAGTCATCATCAACATGAAGGAGTGTCTGATAGGGCAACCCCTCGCCCAAACTTTTGAGTGCCACTCTCGAGAACGTCATGCGTCATACGGAATGGAAAAGCATGGGAGTGAAGGTCGACGGCCGCTACTTACATCATCTCCGCTTTGCAGATGACAACGTGCTTATAACACCCAACATCGAGCAGGCGAAACAACAAAAACAAAAGAACAAACCAACAGAAATTGAGCGCTGATGCAGTGTGAATACCACTAAGAATTTGAATGAACTTCAAGTATAAGACGCACCTTGCCTTTTGAATTCTGGTCATTTTCTGTTGAAAAGGGAGGGCAATATGGCAAAATTAATTTCAAAAGAAGCAGCAGGAAGGAGAGTACCAAACTGGTTTGGGTTAACAAAGTACAAGATAAATGATATTAGACTGAATTCAAACTTCTTTCAGCGAAATAATGCAATCGATTGCTATACCAAAGAAAAACTAAGCAAAATTCAAGCACATGACGCACCTCGCATCTTCATATCTTGTCACTTTCCGTCGAAAAAACAATCGAAACCTTATTCCTTGTTCAGTGTTGAATGAGTGGGTAAGTGAGTGGTCATACAGAAAAGCGAAATGGGGTAAAGGGTGTTTCCACTTGAAGTTCGTGGTCGTAGGTTAAATGCAGGTGCACGTGCGAAGTTGCATCCATACATGCATTCTTAAGTACATAGATCCCTCGCAAAATTTTTAAGTCTATATCGCATTGTATTTATACACGACGCAGTATCTTTGGTATAGCAATCGATTGCATTATTTCGCTGAAAGAAGTTTGAATTCAGTCTTATATCATTTATTTTGTACTTTGTTAACCCAGACCAGTTTGGTTCCTCTTGTTGTACTTGGCTACACGGGAGGAAGCTAATTTTATGAGAGGTAAATTTATTTCATGACGTTAAACCATTTGCTCCTTGTCGCGAGACTAGGAGCAAATGGTGAGATGAGGAGCAAAGACTCAGAGATCCTTGAACTTCTAGCATTCTTTATAAGCTGGTAGGAAGTAAGGTAACCGATAGCATACATTCGTCTGAGCTTTTTTGTTTTACTGAGAGCCAGCAATATATGGGCGGATCACATCTACTTATGGTCTCCATAGTCGATGTGGGAAACCATCCTAGTTGAAAACATCTTTTTTACACGATCTTCAAAATTTTGAGTGAAGGGCAGAAGTGTGACTTGCCCCACCATTCCATTGTCGAAGTTGTTGTTGACAGTAATTGAAGGCATTTAATTCACTCTTCTCCTGTAGTTGGCACGTAGGCACATATTCATTTACCGCCCTCATTCTGGTAGATCGCGAAGTATATGATACATCTCGTCATCTGTTCGTCGCCATAAGTGCTGGCCGAAGATCATTTTGTTTGCCTGTAATTTTTTGGTTTATCACGACCTTCGAAAATTCGGTCGGAAGACAGGTGCGAGGCGCGTTGCACCCCTTCACTTTGTAGTGTTTCTGACAGAAACTTAATCGCATGTGACTTCTTTTTTGTCGTTGGCACTCACTTACGCACACATTTACTTACCGCCGACATTCTGGGGCATAGCGAAGAATATGTTATAATGCTAAATCTCGACACCTGATCATTGTGTCTTGCAAAACTGCAACTGCGTTTTTAACACGCGTCGTTGAATCAGAAACCATTTGCTCCTAATCGCGAGACATGATGGGGTGAGGAGACTGAGAGATACTTCAACTTTTAAGCATTCCTTATAATCTGGTAGGAAGTAAGGAAATTGTAAAGAGTATCAGAAGTTATTAGCTCCATCCATCCCCCTATAAAATGCATAATAATAGACTTTTTGAAATTCACATCAATACTTCAAATCCATTCACATCACACAGCCCACATTAGCAGGGCCCGGCTTACCATTTCTTAGGACGAATTGGACGAGTGTCCAATTGTGTAGGCGGTGCATAGGTGAGAAATAAAAACCATTGCAATGGCAATGTCGTTGCAAAGGGCCAAACAACATGTACCCAATATACTTGGTGTCCCCTCGCTCTGTCAGTCATACTGAGGGGACGCACGATTCGTGCGATTCCGGGTGCGCGCGGCAAACTGCGCGGCGGAATTCGTGTTGACTCGAACGACTCTGACGCCTACTATTGCAGCACAAACTTAAAGTAGAGTGGATTAGTAGGATCAGCTGACCACACCCAACTATTCTACTTCAAGTTTGTGCCCCAATAATAGGCGTCAGAGTCGTTCCGAATTCCGCCGCGCAATTTGCCGCGCGCACCCAGATTCGCACGAATCGGCACACACCCGTCATACTGCACTCAGGTGTGGCCGTGTATCCACGGCCATTCTCTCTGGGACACATCTAACTAACATCGTCGAAGCTGTTGAGCCTTCGCTCGACCGCTCGCAACACTACCAATTTTCTGCACCACGTTACTTAACTCAAACACAGGAATGATAAAGATCGTTGAAGTTCACTGTGCTGTCGAGAAATGGTTCGGAATGTTGTCGGAAGGAATCACTCTCCTGACGGAATATCCGACAGAGAAATAGCACCTGCCATGCCGCGCTATCGCGTTTATCATTGGAAATTTCTGCAGTTTCGAATACAATTTGAAGCGGTCACATTCATATTCCACTACCTTTCCTTTATCTTCTTGTTCTCCTATTCTTCATGTATTGGTTGATTCGATGCGTCCTATTCCGATTCTGTTCTGCTTCTTCTGCAGGCAAGTTTAAAGCCACTTCCTCCGTTCAAAGTGTGATGCAGCTAAGTGAATTAGTGTACTACACTGGTGTGCAGAACTTAGGGACGAAAGCAACTTTTGATCACTGTACCTCTGCCAGGCAGCAGAACTCGGTGAAATTCATACCATACCACAACGGTATTGCATAGAAAGCAACTGACAGAAAATCGAAATAAGGCGATAAGATATGACATTTTTATTCAAAGGCACTGGTTTCACATAAGCCTCCTCATTTCATCCTGGTCCTTCAAGAAAAGCCACGCGGTTCCTAATAGGGTGTGTGATTACCACGGACAGCAATACATGCTATGCAACGCGATCCCATACTCTCCACGAGGTTGGTAATGAGTTCCTGTGATAGAGCATTCCACTCCTCTCTCAGCGCAATTGACAACTGCTGGATGGTCACTGGTGCATTTGAACGTGCTGCAATGCGCCTACCCAGTGCATCCCACACGTGCTCGATGGGATTTAGGTCGGGGGAACGGGCAGGCCACTCCATTCGCCGGATATCCTCTTGTGCCAGGAGTTCCTCCACCTGTTCTGTTCGGTGCTGTCGCGCATTGTCGTCCATGAAAATGAATTCAGGAACCACTGCACCCCTGAAAAGACGCACATAAGGAAGGAGTACCTCGTCACAGTAAAGCTGACTGGTAGGGGTTCCACGCTCAAAAATATGGAGATCAGTGCGGCTATGCGTCATGATGCCTCCCCACACCATAACACCTCGACCACCAGAACGGTCCCGCTCGACAATGTTTCTGGGAGTGTTGCGTGTTCCCACCTCTCGCCATATAAGGGTCCGTACAGAATCACTACTCAAACTGAATTTGCTCTCATCCGAAAAGAGCACGCGACTCCATTCTTCATCGGTCCACTCGCTATGCTCCTGGCACCACCCTAAACGGTCTCGCCGATGCGCGAGGGTCAAAGGAACACATCGTAGCGGTCGTTGGGCGAACAGACCGCTACCGCGCAGTCGTCGTACCACTGTGGTGCTTGAGATGGCTTGCCTTGAGGTCCTGTTAAACGCCGTTGCAATCACCGAAGCTGGTTGACGTGGATCTCTTCTTGCCTGCTGCACAATGTAGCGGTCATCCCTTGGTGTGGTTGATCTTGACCGACCACCTCCTCTCCTTCGGGCAGCAGTGCCAGTGGTTTGGAATGCTCTCCATGCACGCGAAACGACGCTGTGAGCGATACCGAGCTCCTGAGCCACACTGGTCGTAGTTCGACCTTCCTCCTGTTTCCCGATGATCCTTCCTCGTGTGAAGTCATCCAGATGGCGTCTGTGGAACATGATGCATAGAAGGACACCAAAACAGTACTTTGTAGCAACTCGCTGATTTCAAAATTTTGTTTTCTATTACCTATCGATTGCCTCGATTTGCGCGGGCACCCATATTTCGCGCCTTGTTTGAACTATCGCTCCACGAAGGAGAGTCCAGCTCCCTAGCATACCCGTTACAGGTCTGGCAATATACTCCCACACTTTCATTTTTTTCCACTCCTTGATGCTTTATGTTACATTATCCATTTCGTCCCTAAGTTTTGCACACCAGTGTATTAATCTTCATCTTGGGATTTACACCTGTTGTCGTGAACTGCAGCAAACGACCTCGGTGTGTTTTCAAGAAGGAGATTAGATAGGTTCTTGACAATGCGAGTTTTGCTGGTTTTGTTTTTTGTTCTATTCATTTATGTTGTCAATTGTTTGGCACTTCTTATTCCTCTATGTATATGTAGTTGCAATTGGGGCAGTACTTGAGTGTCGATTGTAATATCTTTTACCTCCTCAACGACAGTTTTCTCATGAAACAACACAAGGAAACAATATCTCTCAGAACGAGTTGTTAGTTATTACGATATACGAATTGACTTGGACCGCACATGAGGTATTTACTTTTTTGTAAGTAGCTCTAGTTTACCCATCATTGTTCAGCCTTCATGGTGTGCATCTGAACGCAACTCGCTTAGACGCCTAATGATTTTGGATAACTGTGGCTTCCCTTCAACTCGCTCCAGCTCTGGGAGGGAGCCAGAGTGCCTGACGGTGAAAGCTGCATAATTGCTGATAATTGCATAAAAGGCATTTCTTCACGCTGATTCGCTGCTTCGTCTCTATGACGAACGTCTAACGAAACAGCAGTAGCAGCTACTGAGAATATGTCTGAAAAAAAACTATCAATATTGTCAGCTTTTGAAATCGTCCCAACGGACTAATTTTGACTAAACACCCAAACTTTATATGGCACCCAGTTTGCAGTAACGTGCTTCACCTGAGCTATAGTCATATGTGCAATCAAGCAGGGCTCCGAGGCCTCTCTATCGAGGGCCCCTCCATTGCACCTGCTTCATCCACAGAGATAACCTCATAGTTCTGCATCCCGATAGCATGCCTATGGGGACAACTGAATCCGCTCCGGTTATCTATATATGTGCAGCTCCATGCATAAGAACAGACCTACAAAAAAGACAGTATGTTGGTCTGAGCACATTTGCCGATAACTGGATAACAGAACGCAGAATTATAAAGTGATTTAGTCATCGTAGGATGGCCCTGCGTACGGAACTCCAAAGCTTCTCATAGAGCCCCTCTTCTAGGCCTTCCCTCTCTTCCTCCCTACGTTGATCACCATGTCAGGCCTCGATGCGCGCAAATTACGACGGTTCTGTGCCGCTTGCAAACCACGGCATCCTACGGTGGTGTAGTAAGCGATATACTCGAGTCTCCGTGTTTTCCATCTTCTCTATGCTTTTTTACCTTCACTCCGACGGATTCATAGATGCCTTCGACTGATTTTGTTGAAAGTTCAAGGAAACCGTCGAGACCACTATTGGCAATTCGGTAAAGAAACTCGTCTTTCTCAGTCGATGATCTCAGGTTAATCATAATAGTATCGGGAATGGTATCCTCGTTCGTAAAAAGCACAGCTCTGCCTCCTCTCTATAAAAGCACACCAGAACCTTCAAAAAGATTTCCTTTAAGTGAGATCAACACAGAGTGAGATTAATTAACACTTTGAAAGATTCAACACAGAACCTTTAAGTGAACTGCGAGTGAGTGAACTTCATCATCTCTTGTCTTAATCGCGACAAATACCGAGAAATCTTTCTATATTTTCATTATCTCGTCGTTTTCGTTCGTTGTGCGGAGGTAAGCGAGTAACTTCGCAAAGCGCCGTTGTAACTCGCTTCGCTGCACTTTTTTAAACGGACGCTAAAGGGTACTGCTCAACATCGAGAGCAGTGAGACCCAAAATTCGATCCTATTTCATATCAACATCAAAATCGCCTCTGACTTCGTCGAGTTCGTCTGCCTAAAGCAGAATCTGCAGAAGTGAATGCGGCTGTGCGCTTCTGGGAAAACAACACAGAAGCCATCTTAGAAGAAAGGTGCATCATTTGTCACCATGCTAGCAGAAGGCAAGTTTTTCATCAGCCTCTTAACAAACTTATGTAACCTCTGGACATCCACAGCTGTCAACGTTCCATTGCAAGGCCGCGGTCTCTACCAACTGCGATGATCAATGTGACTAGTCTTAAGCTGTATCTTGTTTATGGAATGTGTCGTCCAGCTGCACATCAAAGACCACTTCTTTATTCATTCCAACACTAGACACGTCACCACTTTTTTATTCATTCCAACACTAGTGGCGTCACTATAATCAAACTACAGATGAAACTACACAATTTTCAGCCTTAAAGATAGTTCAAGAGAAACAAAATTATTTAACAAAACAAAATTAACAAATTGTTTCTAACCACGAACCATATGATCATAACTATGAGCGATATCAAAGGAATTCCGAATTCAGAATCGTCTCTATAACTAACTTACGTATTTTCCTACCCATCAAAAGCCCTTTGTCACTTGGGTCGGTAACTCCAAGCACCTCATCCCACCATTACAGTTATGTTCCCCAAAACGGACTCGCAAGAAAGTTATGTCATCGTGGTGCCTCCATCCTGGACCAAATGGTACTTTCCTGAGATGTTGTGTAGACCCATCTTCACCTTGAACGATAGCTTGAGGACTTCGTCCTCATCCTTGCCAGAACGATGGACAAGATTGTCCATTAAGCATTCTTTTTCAAGTTGTATTGAGAATGAGTTGCAATTTAAACTTAGCCATTAGCTTTGAAAATATACTTTGGGCACAATCCTGCTGATCCGAAAATATTAGCAAAGTTGGATCCAGCTTACATCAGCAAACAGCCTCTTACAGCCGCTGTTATATATTCGTTGAAATTCACCACCAAATGACAAAGAACAGTGGCGACGTCTTTCTATCTACATCAACTCTCCGTGCTGCACTTGCTGTGAGCACACCAGTACAGTGGCACATGATACAAAAAAGATACGAAATGCTTTATTTTCTTTATAGTTAGCTGCAAGGAACACCCAGTTCTTCCATTGTTGAGGAAGCGAAATTTTTCTACGTGCACTTTAGCGAACGATGTACAAATTTCCTCACAGTAACTTTTAAACCTTAGCTTATATAATTAGCTTAGTGTCTTCTTTGAATTATTACTGCTTTCACGATCTTCGTACTCTTTACGGCTGGTAATTCATTGAGAAGGCTCGTCCTCCAACGCCGTCTTCAGAATATTTTCAAGTGTGGACAATTTTCGACTCTTTCTTAATCTCAGCACAGCTAGGCTTGTTTTTTGTGCTGTTTTAAGTCTTTCCGAGATTCACTGCTTGATTAAAGTTGGTAAAGGCACACCTTTTATCGCCAAGATGGCTACTAAAATTGCGAACTCGCTACAACCATAGCACTAATTCGAAGCACTCCTAAAGGTGTTTGTATGCGAGATTTCCTTGGGCCTTCCAGATGTTCCCTGATTCGCGTACGAAGGGGGCGCCCTGGTCAACCTACATACTCAGCATCGCAGACGTGGCATTGAATTTGGCAAATGGCCCCAACTTTCATGCAGTCACCTCTTAGATTAAACGGATACACAATCAATCAGTGTGTCACACAGACTATCGTAGGGACGATTTCCGGTCAAATTCCGGCTAAGGTTTCCTAGAGGTATTTCCAAACCTTGACTTCATCTTGTAGATCACGTGAAGTCTGCGATGTGTGAACTGTCCGTCACGTTGCGATTCCTGATGGAAGCCAGGATTCCCATTACACCGCGCGACCTTTCGAGCCATGTCCACTGACTTGTCATAAGATCGGTATCAGAAGAAACCCTGCTGGTAACTCTGACCATGTTTATGATGACAGACTGTTTTGTTCTTTTGGGGTGAGCCGAGTGGAAGTGAATAAGGATATTCTTGCAGCTATGCTTGCGGTACATCTCATTCGTACTGTTCCCTTATAGATAGATAGAACGACAGAGCCGATAAGAGATGAAACAGAGGTGTGGTGAAATTAGAATACAAGTCAGATTACGAAATGATGACAACTCGCACACACATTCATAATAGTGGAATTTTACTGGAACACAATAGTTTTGAACTAACATTGATTCAACAATCTTGTTGGGCCGCTTCGCGATCTTACAAAGGGTTCGCGAAGCATGCTCTTCGTGAAGACCTGTTAAAACCTGGAGAAGCCTGATAGAATGAGTTCTTTCTAGATTACGGCGTGGCAAGTATGTGCACTGACTTGGATAGGCATACACAGAAAGTACGAAAGCAAGCTATAAGTAATTATCAAAGAAGGTAGGACGTTAGGAATTGGCAGCTTCCTCCTCTCTGAATCGATTTTGTTTTATAACTAACACTAATTGATATGAACACAACGTGAAGGAGTACATTAATCGCTTCATGGCAGAGCACAGTTCGTTTTGTATGCAACTACATATACAATAGTTGTGTGTGTGAACAGAAGACGAGGGGGAAAATGATTTATTGCTCACTACCATTCTTTTTATACTCTCTCTCTCTTTAATAATCAGTCTACTATTTCTCTCACTTCATTCTTCACTTCCTCACGTTACCGCGCCCCTCTACACCTCCCCCTAGTGACTCCTACGGTCACTACATGTACCAGGAGCGTGCCCTATGGTGTGAGGAGGTTCAACCTTCTGTCACCTCCTCCTCATCCACTGTTCTTCTTACACCAACAGTATTTCAAACATTTTTATTATTTATATCAAACATCACCCCTCACTGAGGGTCATCTCTCATGGCCTCACGGCCCGGATCCGCGCTTCGCGATCGTCGCCGCACTGACCGACTGCGGCTTCTTGCTTGTCTTCTTGGTGATCGACTGTGGCTCCTCGAACGTCTTCTTGACGGGCGGCTGCGGCTTCTTACTTCTCTTCTTGAAGATCGGCTGTAACTTCTTCTGTGGACGTCCCGCTGTATGCCCTTCAGCGCCGCCCACACGCCCTGCCACGGCGCTGCGGATGACGTCTCGGCTTCTTCGCCGCCGCCACTTGTGGTTCCGACGGGGTCCACACCACCGGCACCACCGCGGGTGCCGAGTGCGGCCCCGTCGCCGCCGCTCCATTGCTTCCGGTCGGGAATACGAAAATTGGGGGGCTCGCCTGCGGGCTCGAGCCGCCCCCCCCCCCCCCGACGAGAATAGGTAGTTGGGCTGGCGAAGACATAATTGAGGTGCATACTTCTTCCGCCCTCTTTTATAGGTCCCTGCAAGCTATCACTGTTTTTGTTTACATTCTGCAACTCTATCCTCCTTATCGTACCAATCTTCCTACGCTTCCCATTCTCTCCATAATCCCTCATTCTAGCGGTTTCCTGCCGCTTACGTTTGGATCGTCGCAACCCCGGCCTTTCGGTAAGTTCCTCCTTCCTGAAACACTCATGATCGGCATGGCCAAACGCTCCGCAAACCCTGCATCTCATACCTTTCCGAGCTGGGCCCCTGCTCGGCCTTCCCTTTTGTTCCTTCGTATGCGCGCGCCCTGGCCTCTGTCGGTTACGCTCATCCTTCCGTGTTCTTACCTAAGCCACTTCCACCGGCTGAACTTGCTGCGGGCCTTCCTTAGGGTGTGGAGCATTCACTCCTACACGTTCGAAAGCTTCCGCCCGCTCGAGCGCTTCCTTCGAGGATAGCTGTTTTCTCTAGAAGGCGCTTCCTCGTCTCTATAGAAAGTAACCCAACGATGAAGACCATCGTCACTACTGCATCCCGATGATCCTCGATTTCTTCGAAACAACACGTATTCGCCGCTTTCTGGAGCTCCGCGTAATACTCATGCAGCGGCTGTCCTTGAGCGACTGTTCTGTGTCTTCGACATTAGCCCGAATCGTTCTGCCAATACCAGCTTTTTGGCTGGTAATGCTGCTCCATCGCTGCCCGTAGATCCTTCAATGGAACTTCCTCCAATCCGCGTCCCTGCAGGAGTGACTCCAGCAACTAGTAATTCGAGTTACCCACTTCCTGCAGAAATGTAAGCCGCTGATCCCCCTCTTGTGTTAGTTTCCTCAACACGAGGAACTTGGCGAACAGCTTCCACCAGGTTCGCCACGATGTCCCCTGGACATAGGGCCCCGGGGCTCGACCTCGGTACACCTCAGTACCGGTATCTCCATCGTGGCTCTTCCGGTGGGGCTGTTGCCGGTTTCCATCTTCACTCCTTGTGCTGCTTCCATCACGTTCGGCTGATCGCCAGTTTGTGTGTGTAAACAGGAGACGAGGGGGAGAATGATTTATTGCTCATTACCATCCATTTTATACTCTCTCTCTAATAATCAGTCTACTATTTCCCTCACTTCTTCATTCTTCACTTCCTCACGTTACCACACCTCTCTATAGAAAATAAGGAGTAAAAGAACGGTAATTTCTTCCCAAGATCAAGATGGTGGGCATACGAACAATGGACCTAAAACTAATAAAACCCAGACGGTCCTTTCTGTTCGAGCACTGTATGCCATCACACTTCCTCCACCATGCTTGGTTGTGGGGAGGGTGTACTTTTGATCAAACCTTTCCTCAAATGGACATCGCTTCCAAACAAATAGGAAATGAACTCATCTGTAAAAAGAACTCTAGTCAGTCGAAGTCCAGCTGAGATGGAGGCGCGCTCGCCAATTGTTGATCTGACCGTTAATTAGGTAAGCAGCGCTAGCATCCAATAGGTTGCTGCTAATTTAAGCCGCTACACCCGCGTTTTTCCCTCGGAATGCCCAGTAGAAGATGATGGGGTAACGCCCATTCATTGGCGGTGATGCTGCGGAAGCCTACGTGCTTGCCCATGTATACTCATGTTTTGATTGCCAGGGAAATGTCCTAGAAGTATAGCACCACTGCTACCGTGGATCATTTTTAATACAAATTTTTAACGCTTGGAATTTTTCGTTGCAGAACTCTTGCCAACTATGCATTTTCACCCACAATGACTCCTACCCTAACCTCGTGAAATCCAACGGTTCAATCTTTTGAGCGCATTTTGTCCTTTCCCAATCTCTGAATGAGGTTCTCCTACTGGCATGGCCTTGATAAGAAGCAGTGAATCAGATTCACGAAACATAAACGACAAGTAGCAGTGAGCAGCTGAAGAATTTACAACTTTGCAAAATTGGCAAAATGGGATTCTGCTGAAAAGTCAAAATGAGAGTTCTCGTGCTTCAAAATGGAAACTGAACGCTCAAATCGATGTGAACATCTAGGAGAATAACACTGCAGAAAACAAGAAACTTCACAAAACCTACAAATCCCATGAAACAACGGTACATTATAGTAAAAAAATACAAAACAGAGTGAAATTCCGAGTGAAAAATGTTCCTCAACCTTGCGAAAAGGTTCTAAAATGAAGAGGCTTCACACAGAAAAATCGAACACACCAACAAGTAAATGAAAAAAAACCACATCAACAACCTCGTGACAAAATGCAAAAGGAAACAACATGAAACTTCAACAAAACAATTCTACGTTAGTTCGAATGAGCTCAAAAAATCCGCGGAACAGAATGAAATTCGAATGGGAAGTAAGTGCACCAGCATATTCTGGCGAATATAGCCCATTTACATTTCTTCCAAACGCATCCAAATGCCGGAAAAATCTACAATAGCAATATGACAAGAAGCAATAATAACAAAGTAAATACGATTTTCACCGAATATTAAGGGGTGTAACGCACACAACGAAATCAAATGATATCTGGAAAAAAGACGAAATCAAAAACCACCGAATACGATGTTCCAACTTAATACAGTAGATGACAGATTATCAAGCGCGAACCAAAGATGTACAACATCTACTTCAAGTACTACTTTCTGTGTAGGGAACAGCGAAGCAGTAGAAATCAAATTATCCACAGCCGTACACGTAATTGTAGTTTTGTACGCCCGTTCAAAGAGGTAATAATAAAGGATAAAGGATAAAGTTTTTGGCGTTAATCAATCCCTCCAGAGGGATGCGCCTGCGCATTCAACTGCCATTCAGAACCGTAGTGGCGTAATGAGTGCGTATGTGGCCTATACAGTGACTTGCGGTGGCCAGCCGATGTACAAGTCAGTGCTTTTATCCTCCCAGACGAGTCTGGTACCAATTCACTGACCCGGGAGGGATGGAAGGCTTGGTTGGGCTAGGCGAGCATCGATCCGGGATTCGAACCCCTGATCGTGTGTGTGATATAGCGCGCTACTTGCCACTACATCACCTCCACCCTCAAAGAGGTAATAGTAGTGGAAAATTGGAAATAGGTATTACATCGACATTCAGAAATTTAGGACAAGACAAGCTAGAAAATACAAAAGAGTGAAGTTCATTAAAGGAAGGACAGCACATGGTTATTATAATATTAGCTAATGAAGTTAACCTGCTCTATTACAGGTCCGCATCGCACGGAATTACCAATGCAGCGAATTGCCACCTGCAACCTTGGACGAGTTGAAGTTACTTTCTGTTATCTCCGTCTTCCGTGTTCTTTTCAAAACTCTCAATTCTTCACTTTTAGCGGTTGACTATTCTTCTTCACACCTCGAATTTGCGATACATAGTTGCCACAATCAGGGAATAGAAGAAGGGGATTCCTGAAACCGTCAATTAGTTGGGGTCGTACCTTACTTCAAAAACCTCCTAATCGCGGATGCAGGACCGTACTTAACCATGGGAAGGGATAGATTTCACCATTTCAGTGCTGTGGAAAGGGCGAGCCGGCAATGTTTCTTAGGGGCGGAGACCCGAAAATCGGAAATCGCGCCATGCAGTGGTAAATACTACCACCCAAAATTCGACCGATCTTCTACGAAAGCGGTAGAAGTTCTGGTGCTGCTAGTGTCGCTTGTTACTGTGACTGGATCGAGTAACCCCGCCTTTAGCAATCCTTTATGGCTCGAAGTCTTCAATTCTAAACTTTTCGGAGCGCTCGGTAGAGCTTTCTGTCCTTATTCCTAGAATGACGCCTGTGTTTCTTCGAGGATATTTTAATATCTAAACGCAGAAGTTTTACAATAAAAGCTCCTTTTCTTGTTTCTGTTCTGTTGTTCTATAGATATTTTATAGACATGGCTGTCGGGCAGCTCTCCGACCAAATCTGGTACTGGGGTAATGTTGACAAATCTACAGTTACTGAGGTGAATTTGGCCACTGGTTGCAGTTCTCTCTTTTTCACGATAAGATCGTTACTAACGTGCCTCAACTTTTTATTTCAGATCATGCAAGATCAACCAGAAGGGACGTTCATGGTGCGAGATGCGTCCTCTCCAGGAGATTATACGTTAACTGTCAGGTTTGTACGCTTATGCATCGAATGAAAACTTTGTTCCTTCGTGCGACTATGGAAAGAGTTCAGGAGGTTCAAGGGACGTTCCTCCACGCTAGGTTTTCATAGTACTCGATAATATGTTCATGGTTTTTGGTAAAATGATTCATCGCTCATTAGCTGTATTCGTATTCTGCTTGGTCAACTGTCCATCGGCAATTGAAAAACACAGAATAGAAATACGGCTAATGTGCGATGAATCATTTTCACCAAAAGTGAATAACGCTTGAGTGGCGGTGAAATGAAAAATTAAATAAAATGTGCATATGAATGCATGTACATTAACACACTATAAAAAATGGAGGGGCTGATACCGAGGCCTATCCTACCGAGCCTTCCGTCCTCCTTTGTTGCCTGTGAACTGGCATCGATCTTTTCTAAGAGCACCTACTTGTACATCGGCTGACAATCGCAACTCATTGAGCAGGCCATGTACATATCGAAACGTCCGTGCGATTTTGAATGGTAATCGAGTGCGGGGCGCATTCTATAGCGAGATTAATAAAAGGCTATAATCATTTATCTATAGTGCCCTTGCCTTGTTTCGCCGTTTCCCTCGAACGGGTGCCAGAAACGTCTTTATTCAACTCTGTCGCGAAGGAGATTAGTGCTGTGGCGTACTCACCCGAGAGACAAAAACTGCTTTGTGAAGAATCTGACCATCGAGCTGGCAGCCGGCTTCGTGTTCGTTTGACGTCCTGAGCGATCCAGTCACCCAAATCCCCTGATCCAGCGGCCATCACGATATCGCGTAGCATGTCCTGCACAGCTGATCTTCGATTCTTTGGCGTTTCTGATATTTTTTCGTTGACGTTTCTCGAACTCCCGATTCCCTTCTGCACTTGGATGTACAGGGAAATTCCGACCATCATCCATTCTATAGTTTATTGGCGCTGGATGCATGTTCCTACTGCTTTCGCAAAGTGCTAGCCCTCGAGGTGTTCGTTTAAATGGGAAGGACCGCGCTGTCGAAAAGTTGAGCGCGGAGTCGAATGTTCCTTTTTAATCTTCGTTCATCTTCATCTTCTTCATTAGATCCACGTAGCTGGACTATCCAGCGATATTCGTTCTATTCAATGTAGTAGGAGCATCGGATTTTGACAAGTTGGTATACTCCTACAGAATCCTCTTTTCACGTTGACATGGACTTTCTTCTAGAATGGTGAAATCCTGGTCTTGAACTTGTCGTAAAGCACACAAAGCATCCTTATATTGAGAGTATCGCCCACTGCAAGTACGCTCTTACCACTAGTTCATTTCATTTGTTCTCCATTTCTCACCTTTACTCGTTTGTCTCGACGTCTGGGCTAAAAAATAGACAAAAGAAGGATGTTCTGCCCACCGCCCATTCCAGTGTATGCCCCACCAACCTGTGGATAGGGTTCCACCGAGTTTACATGTACTCTGTTGATCATGTCCTACCCACCCTGAACTTGACTCGACCACCCTGAAGGCGCAAAATGACGGCGTGATTCTCATGGGATGACCATCATGTACAAGTGTATTAAACGATGCTGCTGCTCCTCCGTTTCCGTCGCTCTTTGCATCTACCAGCCATCGACCATTGTGGAGTGAAGTGAGAACTTGTTCTATCATCACTACTCGTAGTTTTTTTTTGCGGATAGTCCATGGAACTGGACCGTTCAATGTTGTGTCTTCTACGACTTCCTCTTAGCTAGTATTTTCCTTTTTCTTTGCAGTTCGGCTTGGGTGTCTTCCCACGTTACTAGTGTATGATGATCGTCTCGTACTATTTACAATTTGATCAATATTTACCATTTGATCAATATTAAGAACTATGAATATCTTTAGTTTGACTGCTTTGAGAAAACAGAAATAGCTGCATATCCTTTCCACGCTTTCAAAAAATGTTTTTGCAAACCGCAGTTTCAAAGCGCTCAAAGGGCACGGTTTGCTTCGAAGCATGAGTTTAGTGCTTAATGCCAAGCTGCAGAGCTCTTTGGCTGGCAGTACCGCTACAGCGACCAACTTCCTTCAACTACATATTCGCTTCGATGACACTAGAACTTCGAGCTTACACAAAAATTCCATATGATTCGTTCTCTCATCAATCAACCATTTTTTGCAGCTGTTGAAAGTTATGTTCGGTTGTACATTCAACCTTGCGCTTTGCAGATTTGGTGGCTGTACAAAACTGGTCAGAATACATGTGTACAAAGGAAGATGTGGTTTCGCTCTAGAATCTCTCACTCATGACTCAGTTGTAAGCCTTATTGAGTTCTACAGAACAAGATCGCTCAAGGTCAGTATCGTGTGGTTGAACGTTGGAATATCTTCAGTTCTTGATGTCATGCTCCCACTGTTTTTCCTTCGTGTGTTCCGGTAATAGGTACATTTACAGTGTTACAACGCTCAGCTGGACGTGTGTCTCAAATATCCATTACCACGTCGTAAAAACTCTGTGTGGGGAACTGATGCGCCCTCTGTTTCGTCGTCGGTTTCGCCTCCGGTGCCGGCTTTCAATCCCGGTGCGTTTAATTTACATAAGAGAATATCACTTGATAAGCGGGAGCAAAAAAAGTGTTGCTCATGCAAAGTTTTTAAAAGAACAGGTTTCACTATTGAAGGTTTGGATTTCACACGTTCTGATTTTGGATAGGTTCTTCATGAATGTGATCCTACCTATCGTTCTCAGCTAATTATCTTTGTTCTTTGTCAACTGTCATATTTAGGAATCTCTTAATTGATTTATTTGTGTTCGCATTCATAGTCTCTGTTTGTGCCTATGGTGCCGCGGTTTGTTTTAGTTGCTTAACCTACCTAATATTTTCTTCGAAATGAGAACCGTGCTCAAGAGGCATGTGACAATTTAACTGTGAATAATAGTGAGAAGTAGGCTTGAAAATAAATAAAAACCGTGGTACTTAATTGAATTAAAACTTCACATTTTATAAACTGTGTAGAGCGTAAACGGTAGAGTACCGCAAGAAGGAATTTATTAACGCTGAAAGGCTTTATCTTTCTGATCTGATTGAATTATTAAGATTTGCTGTGCTTTCATATTTAACTTTGTCCCTTATGACTCTTCGATTCTTTTAGAAATATTTTTTGATCTTCTTTTCTCTAAATTTTTTATTTCTTCTTCCCAAGCTGTAATTGTGAACATCGAAGAGGCCAAGTTTTTTAGTGATTCCATAATTAGAAACTGCGATCCACTGAGTCTAGGGGGGTATAAGAATGGTAATGCAGGGTTCCTCGCCTTGCTGGATAGATTTTACATTCAACTGACGTTGCCCTGAAACGGAAACTGTAAGGGGTCCTCGCTCGTTTTGTAATTTTCATGACCAATCCGAAAACACATGCGATTCGTGAACTACGGACATGTTATAGAGTTACTCATATTTCCTGTAAGCTGCTCAATAAACAAGCAATGCAAAATTTTGACTACAGTATCTAAAAATATCTAAGCTCACTTACCTATCTGTCTTCAGATTGGGAACTTCGACTGGGTTTGGAACGCCTTAGAATATGTCAAACATCAGTTGATCGTGCTGCTCGTCTGTTTGATGCTGTCCATGAGGAAAAGAAAATGGCTGATGATCTTCACTATGAGTACACTCAAGCTGTAAGTCATGGTAGCTTTTGGACGATCCGCAATCGTGTCCATCACATAAGAACTGAAGTTTGTGCTCATTGGTAAGAATCGGCTCATTCCCATCAAAGCAAGATTTACCCAACCAATGATAGCCAACTGCTGCTTATTTCTTTTTCGTTGGGCTGTGCGGCAAGGCTTTTCTGGGGGCTTCAACGGGGTCTTTATGTAAGCACACTACTCAGGCACAGCACATGCTGCGTAAACGCTTAACTTGTCCGGCTACTTCCTCCTTGCTCACTTCATTGTATAATGTCCGAACTGTCTACCCGTATTTGGCACATTCACGAATTCGAATCCAGAATCCATTGCAGCTTGTGTCAAGCATTTCTCTTTGAAGCTCCTTTATGCGGTACGGCGTACATCTTTGTCTTCATTACTGGAACGAAAAAGTCGAGGAGGAACTCGATCTTCCAATCGATGGCGACATCATGAAATCTCCCTACATATTAACCGTTACGTTCCACACGCTAGTGCGCACGCAACAAAATCACAATTCGGGTCGAAATCAATCGTAGCCGAGCCATATGCTTAAACGATTCTACTCTTGAGCAATGCGTTTCGCAAATTTAGTTTTACATGTTGAGGAATAGGGCTGAATGACGGTATCACCTCGCATCATGTCCCTGTAATCTCATCTTCAGTCTATTTCCCCTGCTAAATCAGCATTTGTAGGAAAAAAATTCGATTTATTTGTCATACTTCCTCATCCATTCTCATTCCTTCCACAACGAACTTCCTATCGTTACCCCAACGCATGTAGTCATATATTTGGCTAAGACATTGACGGCGGTTATAGTGTTCATAAGTGGTATTTTTATTGGGACAAGGGCAGAATCTATGTGACATATTAGCGCTTTACTTTATTTTTATTTGTTTATTTGGACATGATGCAAACCAACAACACATGAACAGAGTAAGGATACAAATTACAAGTCCAAAAACTACTTTTATCATTTCTGGGATGAAAAGGAGATCAAATAGAACCGTTGGCGTGTTTTTGGAACTAACGACGCGGTGCGCGAATGGTATTCATTCAAGCAAAGTACTTTCGTATTCTACACCATTTTGCCTAAAGCACACAAATGCATGCTTGGCTGTGTCACTTATATCTACCAACGGTATCATTTCGCATACACGTGCCAACACCAGTATTGACTCACTATTCATCCGCCTTTGCTCGAGGCTCTTTTTCGATGCATCGTGTAAGCGACGGGTGGGTCAAGTGCTGCTTTCAGACGTGCCTGCACGCAGGTAGAGTAGTCGAAGTGTCAAAGCAGCCATAGAGCGCATTCATAGTAGGTGCAAGTACCGGCAGGCTTACCTAGCACACCTTCAGACCTTGCTTAACGCTACAATAATCTCTGGCCTGCAGGTTCTAGTGGCATCGATTTATGAATTGAGTAACTGCGACCAACTTTGAGAACGCTATGCCTAACACGCGTGGGTCTATTCGTGTCACTTAATAACTCGTTCTCCACCTTAACATATCTTTCCTTCATGTCTAGACTCTTCTGAAACCGATTTGAAATTTGTTTTTTGAGGTGCTTTTCAAGATGAGTCCGATCTTCGTGATAGGCAGATAGACAAACACGCATATATGTGTAGTTCAGATACTTTTCATTTATTCTTATTATTCATTTTCTAATTTTTTAAACACTCTTCTTCATTTATTATAAAATATTACTTATTATTGATTATTACATTAATGTTTGATACTATTTTTTATTCATTTGTTCATTCATTTACTCATGAATTCGTATTTGCATTGCGCTTAAGGCTATATGTATATTTGGACTATTGATTTTCAGATTGTAGATTTGGAGCGGAAAGTTAAACAACTCGAAGATGTCTTAAGCACTCTTCAAAGCTGCAGAGAGTCTAATGATGAAACTGATCCTAAACGTGTCCACACGTTTAAGGCTAACTCTGAGGTTTAGCTTCTACCTAGCATTTCATTCTTCTTTACTGCTATTGCTCTTCCTTCCCTTTATAATTTATTTACTCTAGCTTGTGGAAATGGGAATAAAGAAGTTGAAGGAAGAGCGTGAATTCGTGGTAGACCGTCGTGCTAAGGTGGCGAAAATCATAGAAGATTTGGAGCAAGCTTCAGCTCATGCGAAGGTTATTCATTTTGCGATCAAATTCTTATTTGACGGACGTCTTTCGCAACTTTTCTCAATTCTAGGAGCGTCTTGTCTCCTGTCATAATACACGCAATCAATCTTACGCAGATCTCTATAAAAAAGGAGTACCGAAGCAAAAGTTGGGAGAAACGATAGAACATGCAACAAGCATGCTAGAAAAGGAGTCCCTGCAAGCCAGTGAACTGCTCGCCGATATTTCACTGACATGGGAACCGGCAAAGTGAATATTTCAAGTTATTTTCATAAGGTGTCTATAACTTTACCACGGTCAAATGCGGTGACTTCAATTTCAGCTACCTTGTGAATGATCCCTCAAAGGAAGCAGCAGCAGCACTTATTTCACGCGCTCGTGCTCGTCGCTTGGAGAAGATGGGTCCGAACCAAACAACAGATGGCATTTTTTTGATTCGTCCTTCTGCTTCACAGGTAGCCTTTCGTAAATCGTTCAGCATGTCGAAGTATCATTTCATTGCTTGCTTGAAGGCCAACAAGCTTGTGCTCAGTGTGCTCCATGGAGAACGATTGTCTCACTGCCTCATCGGACAGACCTCACAGGTGTGTTGGCTGTAAGCTTTCAAGATGCGAGTTTTTTTTTTTCGTGAGGAAATTAATGAAAGAATATGTTTCAGGGATGGGGTTTTGATAATGGTGGAGTTTATTTCGTTACTATTGGCGACTTTGTTCGTTATTATGCTCATACTTCGCTGGAGGAGCATAATTCTGAAATCAAAACAACGCTAACTATGCCAGCCTTATGATGTCCTTTTTTCAGCAAGGTTCTACGTTCTGACATTTGTCACGTTTCTTTTTGAATACTGGAAAACTGTTTTATGACGCACTTTCAAATTAAAGAGGGAGGAGGTGTGAGATTTTCAGACTGCTAAATATTGGGTTGTGTGGGAAGAACCGAAAATCGCACGTATTCCAGGTTCATCGCGGTAGGCTGTGGAAGCTTCCGTAAAAATACTATGAGAGGGCACTGCGTACTTGTAGGCACAGAGCATATTTGACATTTTCATGATTTCGCGTTCGGTTAGTCAGATCGATCGAGGTTCATCAACGGATTTTGTTTCAAGCTGTGAACCGTTGTAATTAATTGTGCATAGAATTGGACTGGGTTTGTAACCGTCAAGGAGTGCTTGTTGAATATGAGACGACAGGTCGGTCGATATATGTATAGATAAATAGACAAGGAATACATGGCTGGGTATGTTATGCGTGTCACATGGGTGCTGCCTTTGCAATAGAAACCCTCACGGAAGCTTCTTGGAAATCACGGGAGAAATCTGGACTTGCGAGATATTCGTCTTATATCGGTCGCACAACTTAATGCTTGTTGTACTCATGAGTGTTCTCTCACCCTCCTGCCTCCAGATCTTATTCTATGTTGCTTTGAATTAATGTACAGATATTTTTGTAATGGGAGGCGCTATTTCAGCTCAAAGAGACTAGCAATCTGTGTCAAATGTTCTTAAACCCTTATCTTTTTATTATCCGCTCATAAGCCGGATCATCTAAACAATTGTGCCTTGCTTTGTTTGAATTTTTTAAAAGACCTCTATCCTTGCTGACCGGTGTGTTGTCCGATTTTTTGAATCTTGCGCTAATCTAACAGAACGTCTCAGAATCTCACTTCAGTGATGACAAAACATCTCTTTTTTTTATTTCATCATTTGTTCGTTGCTGTTTTCATTTTTACTTTGCTATTTTTCTGCGCTCAAATGTTAGTAGTAGCTTCTCAAAATTTAGAAGCTCATGATGTTGTCGCAAAATGCATTCATTTTTTGGAGCTCTGTCTCAGATTTTCATGTTCATTCACAATATTATCATGCGACCATGTTCTTTTCTGTTCGGTACGTGATGGAATTGGTCACTTTAATACGTTTTGATGGCGTGGTTTAGAGTTTTTCTGTGATCATATGCCACTTTTCGCTCCGCGTTTTAACATATGCATTTTTAGATCGATAAATAATAAGTGATTTCAGATTTATTTGGAGGAGGCGTTTCGTCGACTAACGTCGAGAGAATTATTGGTGCGTTTCTGTTTCTCATGTCTGACCTCTATTTTGCAGTCGCCTCTGTAGATGTAATAAAGTAAAGTAGTAAATACGGCAAGATTTCCTATTAATAGTGCGAAATAAGATCGGTGCTGGTGCTTTTGCGACGTTCTCATCGATTTTTTTCTTTTACGACATATTTTTTTGATGGTTGATAAAGTAAATATTTAGACTGATGGGATGACGATGTGGGCCAATGCTTGGGAAAAGATTCGCGTGAAGGTAAAGCAGATATTCGGTGACCACGAAACTCTTCGAGAAGAGCAAAGTACTCCTGAAAACGACAGGAACCACACAAACGATATGACCTCCAATTCGCGGCAAGTTCTCCTATTAATGGTGCTTCGGCTTCTCTTTCATTAATTCTGCATGTCATGTACCGAAATTGATTTCCAGAGTCCCTTCGGAAGGTTTTGCGGGCGCTTCTTGATTCCTACTAGAGCGCTGAGTGTGCTTGTAGGCACACACCAGTTGGCTTGTCCTAGGGTGTGTTTGTGTGTGTCGGTGTGCGTGGTCGAAATAGCTTGTTCCCGTGGAACCAAATTTTTCTATGAGTACATGCGACAAGATGAGAAGGCTGTAGATATGTGGCACGGCTGTACTCCGCGTATAGATGACTGTGCATGCGCGAAATTTGCTAATTTGGACTTGGAGCGTTCAAATTTTATGGGGGCAAAGGCGGCGGCATGGGAATGCTATTGAGATGTGACAGGACTGGACTCTGCCCACAGAGGGCTGCGCATGCGGAAAATCCTTAATTTACACCTGGGGCGTTCAAAATCGGACACAGACGGCGGGATCAAGACAGTGAGGGTAAGTGGTAGAAAATGGCTTAACTGGATTCCTCCTCCGCAGTGAGAATGTAGGGGTGGAAAGCGTGTGGGGTGAACGTAATCTGATTAAATTTGCGCTGTCAAATTTAAGGAAAATGGAAATGAACCAGGTTACATGAACACGCATGAGTTGAGCAGGACCACGTTCATGACGGTCGAAGCGCTTACGAAGTGTGTTGGAAATTCATAACTCCTGTTTTCCTGTAGCAGCGCGTTAACCTCCAAATTTGGCAGGGAAGTAGGTGATAAGTCAAATTTATACGAAAAGGAGGAGAGCCTGACTCCCCCTCGCAGATACATAACTCGATTTCGCCACAACCTGCAGGCCAGAAAAAGATTTTGTTGAAATGAGTGAGGGTCAAGTATGTCAGACGTGCCTGAACCGAGCGAAGCCTCGAATATAATGGTAGAGGAATGGTCTCAGATGGAAAATGCCATACAGAAATCCATAAATTTCCCAGGGTCAGAAAATATTATTGAACCTATCAAAGGAACATAGGTCATTCAGGTGGGCGTAGCTATAGTTGGAAATTCCTAACTGTCGGGAATCGTTGTAGAATTTGGGAAAAAGGTTAGCTTCTACATTAGAATTATTGGTCAAGGCTTCATGGGGACGAGGTTGCGCTGGGATGGGCAGGGCAGAGATAAAAATTCTTGGCCATGGTCTAAACAAGTTTTGCTCTCGCGTACGCCTTGGCGTGGTATTTATATCAGTCAGTATAGGTATCAATAAATGCTGCTCCAATTAACTGGTTACAGTTGCTTATTCGAATTGTATAAGTAAACAAATTCCACTACATAGGGAAAATGTGATGTCAAATACGGACAAGATTAGCAGCAAAAGGGCCTCTAACGTCTTTTTACGCTAATGATCATGAAGTTTGCGTAACAACGCTACTTATTCACAGCTCCCCGTGCTATGAACAGCGGAATTCTGTCAGTTATGTGCAACATCGCTTATTCCATTGCTGAAGTTCTTACGTTACCAACTGTATTCATTATCAGTTCAGTTGATTTCGCAAGAGAGCTAAATTATAATGTGATCACTTAGTCGATCAAACTGTATATCGGGGAATTGCGAGCCCTACGAATTTGAGGAGTGCCTCTGAGGAGGGTTGTATGACTTAAATAGGGAAGTGCAACTGGCGATCAATGTGTGATGATCATTACGCTGATGATTGAAAGTCTCCCTCCACTGTTCCTGCTTAACATTAAAATTCATTAAATATTTGATTCTTCCATTTATCAAGCCCATTGGCGAAGGTACTTTTCTACAACTTGATTTGTCAGTCGAACCTTTGAAACTATCTACTAATGTAGTCATTATCAGAAGTCGTTGTCCTAGATGATTCTGATCACATTATGAGTGATGGCTTCAGGTGGTGATCTCAGACTTTTTTGATTGCCTTTAATTTTTTATGAGGTCTAAAAACGGTGAATTAAGAACGAGTGGTGCAGTTGAAATTGTTCTCTGAGTGGATGTTGTTATTCGATAGCTGGGATGTAGACAGACGGAGGCTAAGCTCTTTGCCCATAATACATCGAACTTCTGACCCCATAATTCATCGAACTTCTGAGCACAGAAAAATTACCAGTCCTCCGATCACTTTTTCGTTATTGCGATTCGGGCTTCTTGCTCCAGTGAAACCGCTCTACCATAAATTTTGTCGTGTCGTTATGATGTGACGTAACTCTCTGGTACCAATTCCTTCATACATCTAGTTGGAGTAAGTGAGATCTCTAGGACAACCCTAGAACTCGTGCTTGTGAGAGGTTCATCCCTCTTCCCTACTTGGCTCACGTTAGTTTGACGAAGTGTTGAACATCAGGGTAGGGGCTTGTACTGGACCAGAATGGCAGCAACAGCTTGCACGCAGTCTCTGCAACAGTTTGAATTGGCGATAACGTAATTGTCTTGTGGGTTCAAAGCGGTTTTCTTTATATGTACACTTTCTCTTTTCAGATCACTACATTCCGATTACACTGAGCTGATGGGTGGTAGTGTGCCATGTCCATCTTGCAAAGGAACTGGCCGAATCCCAAAAGGTTTGGTTTCTTATGTTTGTCTAAGAGCTTTAGTGTCAACAGAATTTTTTCAAAAAGTTCTATTCTGGTCCCCCTCCACCAGGATTCCTTTTGTTGGGCTGTTCTCTGAAGACTCACATTTAACCATTAAGGAACTGCTGAGAATTAAATAGGGCTGTCAAATACAAGCCTTGAGAAGAAATAACTGCAGTGTCATTTTGTGGATTGAGGTTACTGCGCACCTCGGTGCGGGGTGATCCTTATAAGGGATGACGGTATCATTCCACTGTCGAGCCAGTAAAACATTTATTTATTATTTGTTTATTTGGACATGTTGAAGTCTCAACACGTAAAAAAGAAATCGAACAAAACCCAAAAAGACGAACTCTTGCAAAAACAACCAAACTGCCATAAAAGAAATCAGATAAAGTCAGATAAAACATATATAACTATAGAGAACAACAACAGTACGGAAGTGTAGCGTCTTGAGAAAAATTATGATTCGAACCGGAAATTGTTTCGATACTTCCAGTTAGGATTTCTTTTGTACCCAGTAATATGTGTAGTGTGCAGCAAAGCGGGGTACTGATTCGTTTTCTACAGAGCCATCAACCCATTTTCAACCTTTTTTAACTTTGCGTAACTTTGCGTGAAATTGAAACTCTTGGACAATGATAGTGAACTTTCTCTGCTGAGAATTATAGAAACATTACTTTCTTCCCGCTCTTATTCTTTTCGTGCCTTCGACTTGCTGCATAACAATATGCATGAAGCAAAGGGATAATAGAGTTTTCGTACCCAACTAACAACGCTTCGCTGCGAGTGCGTAAGTGGCCTCAATCGTACAGAAGTTTCCACACTGCAAAATTTTGCTGGTACGTATCCCAAGTGTCAAAGCGCTTCCCTTACTTGATCTTCCGTCTGTGGAAAAGCAAAATTATTCCTTCGATTTTTCACACAAGACTTCTTCCTCCGTCGTGCGGTTAACAAATGCTATCCACTGAAGTGAATGTCTACGTGATACATGGAAATTTCTAGCCATCCCTTTCCCTTGCTCATTGTGAATGTGGTCATCATTTGCTCAATTTTTGGTGGTTTTGGTGGTTTGCCGACCTAATCCATATGGTTGAAAGTTTCAGAAATGGAGGAAACACTAGTTGCATTGATTCCACTGAATGATGATCGGTTGAAGCCGAAGCGAACTTGGTTCTGGGTGCTAATAGGAATCGCGGTTTGTGCTTTCCTCTGTATTGCTTCAGAATTTTTCATTTCTTCACTGGTAATCTTCAAACATACGGTACTGTCTTTTTAATGAGAAAGTTCCTGTCGTCCGCTTTAGGTCTGTGCTGTACTTGCTTCTGGGGCAATTTTCATGCTGGTACCAAGATCTGTCGAGTTATACAGCAACAGTCCCGCCATAAATATCATTCATGTAACGGACAAACGAGTTCCGCCTGATCCACCTGAAATACGTTTCCATTTCATGGTAATGTTTTATTTTTGTTCGCTCAGCAAATTGCTTTACGACAGATATTGATTCTATATTTTGTTTACAGAATTACGTGAATATATCGAATGCGAATTATTACGTTGTGCAAGTTGTCAACACATCAGCTACGGTAAAATTTTCGCGTAGGCAGTAATCAGCGTTTTATTTATTTATTTTTTTTGAGTTTAGGTCGTCTCCAAATTTCAACCATGGTCAAGCGACGTGATTGGCTCCGGACTGAATTCAACAACGGTGGCCATCGCCCCGCTTAGTAGCCGTAACAACGTGTTAATGTTCAACAACTCAGTTACTCTAACCGACGTCGTAGCGTAAGTGTAAAAGATCTGGAGTGTTTATTAAGTATTAGAACACATGAGCTTTTCTTATATGTTATTACGTTAAAGTTTTTTACGTTAATTTAAGCAAATTCCCTTCACTTTTAGAATTTCTTTACCTTGAAGTCCCAATCAGTGCCTTTTTGTTACACATATAGTTTGATGTTACATATATAGTTGGATGTTTTTTCTCGAAAAGTTTATCCTGGGATACGGTTTTTGCCTGTTCATACGAAAGTGTTGTTGGTGTTCAGCGCCACTCCAAGGTCCTTAGCACATCGGTTACTCAAACAAAGTAAAGTTTTCGAGGCTCAGTGATTATACCTCTTTTAGGCAGTACTGTCAAGCATCATTTTCACGACTTACTTCTCTATACGTCAATATGCAGTTTCACATTGTAGTCTCACTTGTATACTTCAACCACCGCGAGCAGGTTTCCCTTACTACGACGCAGCAGGTGTGCTGCGTTCCTTCCGGTAACTGTACGTCTACTTGATTCTGAATCTCCGAAAATTAGACCACCTATGCTTTTCCTATACGTTTTTTTTTTACGCTAAAGATGTTTTTCCATCCTTTGCCGGTAAACTCGTTNGTTTCAACCGCTCATTTGATATCCAACAGTGAGACAACATATGGTGTGAAAAGTAATTCTGTGTAAAATTTAGCCTTTGATAGGTTCCAGCTTAAAGGGCATTCGATTCCGCACTCACCCTTTCCTCTCTCTCTATAATATATATACTTATATATATACATATATGTATATGTTAAGCGTTATAAAACAAAACTGAACTCTGACAATGTGTGCACTCAATTCTTTGCACTCATCTCATTTATGATGACAGAATGTAAGGAGTCATGCGATTTTTGGAAGTGTTCTACTTCTTGGCGTAGTCTACAGATTAAGACGTTATTCCTCCAATTATGATTGACCGTTATTTTTTAATAGTCATCTGGCTGCTTTTTTGTGATGTCACTTTTTCTCGGAAAAAGTGGAGTAGGTACCTGCTGTGATATTTTCCATGTCGCAAGTCATTAATTCCGCTTCGTACGTATGCCTTTCCAATGCAACGTTGGCAACTACACTAGCATTGATTCGGTAGTTATTTCGGTACTCTCAAGTTTGCCGAAGTTGTATTTTTGTACATTCGAATTCGAAGTCAATAAATCTGTTTTATTATGCGAGTTTTTACTGCTGAATAGTTTATTGCTATCATTAAATATACATGTACGTTGAGTGATCGTTTTCTTTGACCAAAGCGATTAACCTTCCTTCGAGGGGTCGAATGGATGCTGAGAAAGATGTTGCGGCGGGCAGTGAAGATAAAGAAGAAGAGCAACATGAAACAGAAGAATTAGCTGGTAGGTTTTCGCAACATCCGTCTATATTTTATCATCATTGTGCCAACGATATTGTTGTTTTGTTTCGAACTTAAGATGAGATGGAAGGTGAAGATGCGCTGGCTGAGGTCGAGGTTGATGAAAAGACTGAAGACGTGGAAGAAGGGCAACAGAAAGAGAACAACGGTGATGATGATATCATCAGTATCGCATCCAGTGATTTGTCAATGGCTGATGAGGCGTGTGAGAACTCTGACGAGGAGGAGATGGAGCAAAGTGTGAGTTCTCCCATTTGCCACACGTGAAAATGATGACGTTTGGGTCTTCGGCCGAAGAGAGCAGAGGTTTCGCTCGTTGTTTTTCGATTAGATGAGCTTCCAACATTTTTTGCAAGCTCTGTGACACCACAATCATTACAACTGCCACGACTTGTTATCCATTTGTTTAAAGTCCGTGACGAAGGCATTCCAGGATGATATAGTTGAAGACGTTGCTGTCCAAGATTTTGATCCTGATTCGTTGCAACTTATACCTCCACAGGTAGTTGTGAGTTAGTGGTAACTCTAGATTATTTATTGACATAATTTCTGATTTCATTGCAGCACATACGTGCGCCTTGGTTCAAACATGCAGTGGCTGAGTGCGATGCGAAGAATTGGGAAATTTTCGTAGAGGCCATTGAAGCCTTCGATCACGAATCCATATTTGAGGGAATGTTAGTCTCAGTCGCGAAAGTGCTTGAGGAGCTTGATTGAAGCTGTGAAATTTTCACTTTCAGAGATGATTTCATCGTAACGGTAGAGACGTTACTTCCACATCTGCCATCATGTTTTGTTACTCTTGTTAAAGGTGGGTTTGAACGATACTGTCACTGATGCTCGAAAGATATTTTCTCATAGAAAGAAGTAAAATTTCACTCAATACTATCTTACTATTTTTTCTGAATTTTGAAGGTGAGAAGTGGGCATACTAGAAAGGCTAGATGGGACTAGAAATTGAAGCCTTGCCAACTAGGGGAACTTGGCATTTTGATCAGTTTGGTTCGGTATTCATAACCATAAATGAGAATTCTCTTTTTTTAAACTTGCTTTCAATTATGCTAATGACGGTTCAACTGCTATTGCGTGATTTAGCCTGTTTTCTGCCTACCATAGAGAATAGAGGGGGAATTGGAAAGGAGTAAGAGAAAATTCCCCTCCTTATTTGATTGCATCGGGTGCTCTTTGTTTTGTGTAAGATTGATAGGCTTTGCTATAATGAGCAACGAATTTATCCTAATCTTCCATTTTCTTCGAGAAAGTGGTAGGAAAAAAGCTGATGCTGGAAAAAGTAAAGTAGTTCTGAAAAGTAGGTGGTTTCCCACGTTGCGCTTTCTGAGAACCCCAGCATGAAACTTCATGCTAGGCGTGAAGTTTTCTGCAATTGTCCAGGCGGGTGCACAAGCTTTATTTGTCAGCGTTTCGGCAGGACCGTCTTATTCAGAGTTGAACTTATCGAAGACAACTTGTGGCTGCTCGATCGAACATCTTTGGAACCCTGCTGGATTTCGCGTCCCCCATACCGTTCAATTAAAGAAGGGTGTTTCCCAATGAGGGGGTATCCGAGGCGGCGCTGATTCAACAGATTTCACGAAACTGCGGTTAGTGGCCTTTCTCAAATTTCATGTTTCCCCTGTAGAGTTTCGAACTGGAGCACAGTAGGACTGCGTAAGAGAGCGGTAGTTACTAAGTGTTCTTGATCCCTTTATGCTGTGAAGTAGGCAGTCTTGCTGAGACGTCGACCTAATAAAGCTTATATACCAATCTCGTGAAGAATTCTTGCAGACTCTGTCTCGATCTCTGCGCAGTGATTGCTTTTTGAGGTTTTGCCATTCTCTGACTTTACAGGTAATGTGTTGTCTGAAAAAGAAGCAGCTTCAAAGATCATGGTGTGGTTGGAAGTTTGTCTCAGTAAGGAAGTGCAAGCTTTGAATGAGGTGCTGGATGATACTGTCGTATATTGATCAATTATGGTTGTTTACAAATTTGTGTTCACAGGCTAAAAAGATGCACGATATTGCTTTCGGAATTTTGAAGGCGGTATGCGATTCGTCGAAAGGCAGTGTTATAGGGAAATGTGTAGTTGTAAGTTGGCCATCTCCTGTGTTTCTTCCGTGAAATTGAAATGGCTGTTCATCTGATTCAAGGAGTCTGGACTCATGGAACTTCTGCTAGATGTCATAGAAGAGTCTGAGGGTTCTGAATTGCGGATGAGAGCTCTGCTCTCTATTTTCCATTTGGTACGTGGTGTGATTTAAGTATAAGAGGTCGTATTCCTTCTGATTGCTTCATTTTAATGTTTTGTTAATATGCAGATATCATCGCCAGCGCTTTGGCGCATCTCGAACGATCATTTTCGTTGTGGAAATCTGGGCAGTCAAAAGCGAACCCTTTATTCAAGACTCGTTGCCTTATCTCTTGGACATCGTTTTTTCATAGGCAAAGTAATCAACCTGCGCCACTCTTTGCTTTTTAACATATGAAATAGCTGACCTGAGTGTTTAGAGCTTTATGCATCGATTGACTCTCGTGTTGTCGTGGTCACGCTTTGACTCTGCTCTTTCAAGACTGGAGAGTTGCTCAGCAGATATGCTAGATGCGGTGCACCTTGTATCCAGCGTCGGAGATTTACCGGCACAGCAATTATCGCAGAATTGGGATGAATTCATTCTCAGGTGCTGATTGCACATCCAAACGTTCAAACAACTTCGTCGATAACTGAAGTGTTTTAATTTCTTCAGTTTCAATGCTCTTCGAGAATATATCTCTGAATTCGATGACGAAAAGGTCTGCGCTGTGTTCGATGTTTATGGCCTTCTGCAGTCAAGGTTGGAATTTTGATAGAGTGTCAAATAGTAAACTCGATTCAAACATACTTAGTTTGGTCATTTTTCCATAGCTGCCGCTACCTCCGAAGTTTCCAGAACGAGTTAATAACTATGTTGTTTCACCGTTTTCTTTGATCATTGCGATTCAGCAATCGGTAAAAAAGTGTTTTAGCGGTTTTCTCGGAATTTGTACGCGCCTGCTTACTATGTCAAGAGTGGTTGACAGATTTCCAAATGCTCTGCATTTTATTGAGTTCCTCTTGAATGATAAATATTACGGAACGCTCTTTATCGTTCATGATGCGGAGCTGGTTCCACTGCTTGCAGAACTCAAATTACTTGCGCAAGCTGAAAGCACAGTAAGTTTCCCTATTCGTGATATCTATTTCGTTTTCAAGATTTCTGGTCACTCGCACTTTGAACTTAGAAGTTTTCTGAATCATTTCTGATCGCTGCAATTTTATTTGCAGGAACTTTTGTTCTTACAGAGTGAAAACACCGCGTTCGAAAACTTCGATGAGGGTGTTTGTGAAATGGACCAGAAATTTCCAAGCGCCACTGAGATACGTTTGAAGATTGTCTATCGCCTCCATGTGCTACATCTGCTTGACAAGCTTCGCAGCTGTGCTGGAACGTGAGTTTTGTGTTTTCGGTCCCATCAGCCTATGTTATATAGGCATAATTTCAGTTTGCGTCACAATATTGATGACGAAACCCGATTATCAGCTTTGATGTCGTTATGTGAGCTTTGCAATGATACCAACGGAAGAGGACAACGTGAAATTCTTTGGGCATTAGCTCAAAAATACATTTACTACATAATGGATATCATTGAATACGCCGCTGTGAGTCTTCCTTCAGTTTAAGCTTTGTAACTGCACCACAGCAAAGGAAATTTCTTGAAATATATGTCACTTGAATAACTTAGATCACGTTAAGCTCTTCGATCAGGATGCCTGTCCAAGGCGTCCTATGTTGAATATTATCCAAAGTAGAGATTCAATGCAGATTTGGTGCTAGTGGTGTTGCTAAACTAAAATTTGGACAGTTTTCTTGTATAGTTTTCTCTCATTACCTTTTTAACTTCCCGGAATACTGTTGTTCTTTGTTGTTGTTAATGTTGTTGTTTGGAATTTTTGTTTGTTCATTGTAAAAACAATCGTTTTGCAGGCCCATAGTAGTCTCCGTTCTTCGCCATCTTTTATTCTTTCACTTCATCTTCTGGCGCTTGTAGTCGCAAAGGTTGACGACCCACACTTTTGGCTTCGAAACGCTAGGCCATTTTCTCGACTTGTATCAGCAAAAGGAGGTATCACTTCTAGGCAAGTGTTGTCACTGTGAATTATGCATAGTCAATCTCAGTTGTTTTCGTTTCTATGAACTGTATCTATTATAGCATGCACAAGAAGCTGAATGACTATCTTTCTCCGTTCACAGAGCCATTACTGCACAATTTGGGAGCTGCAGGATCAGACGTTACTAGCTGTCTCATTAAACAGTGAGCTCTTTTGTTCCACTTTTTCTGCTCTAATAATCACAGGAGTTTTAACATCAGAATTTGTCATGTCCTCAGTTTTCGCATTTGAATGATCTTTCGTGCTTTCTCTAACTTTCGAAAAACCCCACTCCGAACTACATCCCTAGATATTCCGTTTGATTTCCAATTTCATGATGAAAACTGCGTTCGAGCGCCGAAATGAGATTACACCAGTGCTCAGTACAAGTGTTCGCGTATTGGAAGCTGTGGTAAGCCAGTATTTCTTCCATTTCGAGCTTCTTTGTTGATGCAGAAGTTCATAGTGTAGTTTTAACCTTTTTTCTAGTTGATGAACGCTAGCAAATCAACTCTTTTGGAGTTATTCCATACCATGGAACAAGATGGTTCGCTAGATTCTTTGGCTCAGTGGCTCTTCGTACGTTTCAAGTGCTATTTCTTTGATTGCTCTATTTGAATGGTTATTGTTTTAGGGACTCGCTCAAAATCGTCATGCAATGTGGCAGATGGGTGAACCAGCATCGAGTGGAGCCTCAAAAAGTTTCCACATATTTGCGTTTCCTGTGCTGCGCATATTCGCCTCTTATATGAAAACTTGTAATAACCTTGGTGGAAGCTCAGTCAAGGTACGTCGTAGTGTGCTGGGATTTTTTTATCAAAGCATATTCACTTTGGATTTCCTTTTCATTCCTTATGAATATTTTTGTTGAAGTACATACATATGTTTCGCCCTTGAAGTTCACTTCAATTTTAACTGTCATAAGAATTTGTGTGTTAGAGAAATTCAGTAGTCCAACTGTCTCAGCCAGTAGTTTTGAGAGGAGAAATAATAGTTTAAAAATTATTTATTAGCTTGTCATCGGAAAAGCGTAATGAGTCTAGACGGGTGTTGTACAGTAGGAACGAAACTGTCGCATCGCGGCGAGAGAGAGGCCGCGCGCGAAGGAATGTAGCAGAATTTAGCGGCTAGTGAGAAATTTAGGAACAAAAGGACAAGCAGTAGAATCATGTCATAAGTAATAATTGCATATCGATTGAGCTGTATGAAGAATGCTAGAACTCTTATAACAAGGGTAATGGTCTGCGACAGCCACGTGCGGCGAATCGATTACACTAAACCGTTCCTGCTGCCCGTCTCCCAGTCAAGACAGATATAATAGTACTGTTTACTATCATTTTATAAAATGTATAGATTTATAGCATGTATACTCGAAGTGAATCATCACAGAAAGTGGTGTAATTACAGTTTGGCCTCTGGAGAGCACACCTGAGGGGCTACTTTCAAAGTCCGCCGGCTGGCACGCGCGCGCTGGCGGGGCCCGCGGCGGACTCTGGAAGCAGCCAGAAAAGATATCAAGTTATTTGCACCCTGTATTTGATTATTTTGCACCATGAATACTGTCATAGTTCTGACTCTGAACTCTAGGCACAATAATTTTTCTGGCAAGAGGGTGCAGAGTTGTCAAGAAGGAATGAATTACCATCTTAGAATCAACCCAGCGTTCGCTAGCTTTCTTCTGTGTTCTCAGCCAACTATGAATTCTAGTTGCGAACACTCAGTGAAGTGATGATGGACGCACTTTTCCTTATGTGGAGCTCAGCAGGTGGAATGAATGGACAGAGGTTCACTCCTGAATGCCGCAAAATCCGGCTAGCTGTTCTAGATGTTCTCGCTCCTGCTCTATTTCATGAGGCCTGTTGCTTTCCTTCTACTTACACCATTTTATATTCTCTGGTAAAGATTTTTCTCCGTAGTGTAACGAGTGTAATGTCAAGAGCAATCTGTCTGTGGCTTTTTTCAGTTGATTATTACTTCATCATTATAATTTTTTCTACAGAAATCATTGGCGGAAGTTATACGTCACATACTGTTGCGGAGTTGTTCTCGTCCTCATCTTTACGCCGCAGCCCTCAGTTTGCTTATTTGTCTAGCTCCTTGGGCTCCTCCATTAGTGATTGCAAAGAGCGAATTGGTATGTGATGAGAATTTCGTAACGATCCTCTCTCATTTACGATTTCTAGCCATCATGGAAAGATGTAGTCATTGGACATCGTCAGCGTGTAAACAGATTTGTTCGTGCTTTCTCGTCTTGTGAGAGCAGAAATGACTTCGCTGAGGTTTGTTAAGCACATTTGCATCTTTCTACATTTTCGTTTGCATACTCAATTCTACCACTTTTGATTGTTACAGTGATTACTTACGTGAAGGATTGCTTCTTTTACTTATTCAGCCCTCCTATAAACTCAGTTTTTTTTTTGTATGAACAGAAGAAGTTACAATGATTACTTTTTCAAGGTTCTTCTTTCGTCCTCTCCATACATTTCTGAGTTGGCTTTGAAGTTTGTCGATCGAATGTCTTGCCTTGATCGGCGTCTGGCTCGAGATCTTGCAGAGTTCGTTGTTGTCTTCTCGTATTTACCTTATCATTATCTTTTGAAAAATTTCTGCTCACTTGCGTTCTTTTTCTGTTAACTGTCTACCTGAATATTCCTCATTTCAGAAATTTGATGGATTACATCATTGCATCTTTCAACCTGAGACATACCGTTGTGAAGAAAAAAGAGAATTCCGTGACGACGCCTACCGGCTCTGTAAATGGCGATTCGTTAGTGGAAAATGAGGTGTTATTTTCGTTTACCCTTCATGGCTGGTAAGATGTTCAAAGCATGATGTAGGAAACTCGGCCGGCATCAACCCGAATGGTTCGGTTGCTGGAATCACTTGTACATTTATGCAAAGCTGAACGGTTCCGCGTGGTTTTGTACGAGTTTTTGAGGTAAAGAAAGTTCATATTAGGTTGTAAGGAAAGTTCTGGCCGTTCCCACGCACGCGCCATATGAATTCAAATTTTGGCGGCTGTCCATTCAGATTAATCGACATATCGTGTTCCTTAGGTAAGTCACTAGTTGCTCTTTCTGTCATAGCGCTTTCCCCAAAGTCTGTGAAGTTTTGGAATCCTTAGGAGGTTTTTTTGGCAGAATGGATAAGACTGCCTTTTGAACGGTTTTACTTCACGAGTTCAAACTTGGTCGAACTACGAAGAATGCAGCCACAAACATTAACGTTGTATGGGGAGAAGGCACTGCATCGGAGCGAACGGTTCGTCGCTAGTTTCAGAAGTTCAGAAGTGGAGACGGGTCAATGGAAGACGAAGAGCGAGTTGGTCGACCATCGTTAGTTGATCACGATGTTGTGCTAAGATCAGTGGAAGGAGATCGACGTCATTCTTTGAGAAAGGAAGCCAAGAAGATGGGTGACTCCCACACAGTCGTCGCTGCCCACCTCGAGCTGCTTGGAATAGTGAAGAAGCCTGACAAGTGGGTGCCACACGATTTCACGGAGCAGCAACAACTGAAGCGCTTCGAGGTTTAAAGTTCGCTGTTGATAAGAAATGATGCTGAGCCCTTTCTCCATAGTATTGTAACGTGTGATGAGAAATGGGTCCTGTATGATAACAGGGAGCGCTCTGCTCAGTGAGTGGGTGTGGATGAGCCTCCAAAAAATTTCCAAAACCAAGTTTACTCGTCACGAAGACAATGATCACAGTTTGGTGGTCCAATCATGGATTAATTCACTACATGTTCCTCCCTCCAGGTCAAACCATCACCGCACAGTCATATTGTGATCAAATTAACAAGAAGTACACAAAACTGGGGCAAATGCAGCCAGTACTAGTCAGCCACCACGGTCTACTGCTCTTACACGACAATGCGCAACCGCATGTGCCTCGAATTGTCTTCCAGAAGTAGAACGAACTGCGGATCGAAGCTCGCCCTCATCCACCCTACTCACCAGACCTGTCACCAGCTGACTACCATTTATTCAAGCAACTGGACAGCTTTTTAAAGGAACGAGCATTCAAAAATCAAAGCGACGTGAAAGCTGCCTTTCTCGGGTTTTTGGAATCCATCTCCGGACTTTTACGAGAATGGAACAGACAGACTCATATCACGTTGGCAAATATGTGTAGAATCGAATGGGGCTTACTATGAAAAAAAAATGTTCACTTTGAGATGAGTTATAACTTTTTGAAAAATAGCTGACGAAACGGCCAGAACTTTCCTTACAACCTAATATATTATCATTTGCATTTCGCTTTTCAGCAAAATGAAATTCAATAGGAATTTCCATTCGAGTAGGAAGTTCAGATAAAATAAGAGCTCAGCCCTGTATTGTAATAGCTTGTTTTCCGACCCGCTGGAATTCTAATCGTAAATATAAAATGTAGCTGAACATCCATTGATATAGGATTGTTATGATTGTCCCCGTTTGAGATCTTTCGTAGATCCACATGTGATCATTCATTATTCAAAAGCCAACTTTTGATCAGGCATCAAGGATGGGACCTCTTTCTGTTTTCCCTTGCCTGCCTTACAACGTAGGTAATAACAGTTGACTATGACCACCTTCTCTCTTACCCCTTCGCCTGACTTTTCTTTCTGTGGTGACATCGGAATGCCTTGCGTAAGACAATCGTTATTTCTCTTCATACGGTTTAACATTAATTACCGCAAAATTCCACACTCCATTCATTATCTCAGTTTTACTGATACGAAGCATCATTAGTGTATTCACACATTGCTAAAGGACTGGGAGAGACATAAGCGCGAATTCTGCATGCCGCGTATTGTTGTTGGGCTGTGATGGGCAGCATTATGTAGAATGCTGTAAATGATTTAACTTCCTGGCAAAGTTTTGGTATGGGTGGCAATAATCATGCCAGCCGCGCCACATATCGTCAGCATTCCATACGGTCACCTGCACCACTATCAACGCTCCACGTCCAATAAAGTTTTTGCAACGGGAATTATGAATTTCCGTTCACACACACCGATATACTCACACACACACACACACGGAGAAACCAACAGGCATTCAGCGCATACAGTGGCTGCTTTCATAGTCCGCCGGCCGGCCGGCGGACTATGAAAGCAGCCTATCAGCTTAGCAAGAGAGTTCTTCGACAGAAAGGGAGTCATTTTAAGTTCACCTCTANTCAGAATTAGGCAACTGTCCTCAGAAAATTTTAAAAAAGTTAATAACATTAAAACACATTAGTTTGAAAACTAACTTGGTGGTTCGTTTCGCCTCTTACATCCAGACGAACCACTTTGTTTTTTGCCAACCCCGAGGCTCATCAGTGGATGAAGGTTGGCAAAGAAACAATAAAAGGTGTTAAAACATTCAATTCAACTAAGAACAAAGAACGAAAGGACCACGACTTAGAACCAACAAAAAAAAAGCAATAACATTAAATTAGACAAAGACAAGAGATAATAGGATATGAGTAACAAGAAAAACAATAAAGCTTGACTTTCATTTTCAGACCGTAATACATTACAATTTAGCCCAACAAGGTGATAATTGTGAAGGCAGAGCGCATGGTGATCGAAAAGGGCACCGATCCAGGTGTACAATTGATAACCCACCCGAAGGCAAGCATGAATACCGGACTGGTCTCGAAAGAGATTTTTCGACGTGCGATATCGTTCTGTACTTGAGGGTTGGTACGTATTTGTCTGGCAGTGCATTCAATACTAGCCTTCGAAGTAGCGCAAACATCGTCTCACGGTCTTGCGTGGAGGGCGTTCAACTACTCAAAGTGCATGGATCGCTTAATGCCCGGCCACTATCTAATGCGGTGGAGCGGTTCAACCAATTGTTGACCGTTGGTAGAGAACAGTGCGTTCAGCTGATAGATGAACAGTGCGTTCAACTAATAGATTGTTGATGATTTCAGCCGCTACACTCGCGCTCTACTTCGGCGTAAGTGGTAAAAGATGATGTGCTTTTTTGGCGTTGTCCGATCATTGGTGGTGAATTTGCGAAAGCCCACGTGCGTGCCGTTGTTTATACAGATCTTGATTTCCCGAGAAATGTCGTAGAAATTGTTCACCATCGCCATCGTGTTTGCATTGCTGATACAAAAATTTCAAAGCTCCGAGTTTTTGTCGAAGTACTTTCTTGCCAACATAATAGTTGGATAGGATACCAGGTGACCTGCTAAATCTTCAATGCTCTTCGGTCCTGCAATGATTAAGGTAGTAGACGGTGTGCATCGTTTATAGCTTCGATCTAATTTCCAGATGTTCTTAAAGTGTATTTTCGTTTGCAGCCATTATCCGAGTCGCGCTAGGCTTTTGGTTCCTATATTGGTTCAGTTCGAGAAGCCTACATTTGAAAGTGAGCGGCAATCGCGATTCCAGAATGCAGTTCTGGTATGTAAATTAGCTTAATTAGTGAAGGATTTTTTTTATTCGATCCATTGTTTCTTTAGGATCTGATTTCTGGCTTATACTGTCCCTCGTTATGGAGCAGTGAATTTGACGTGGAGTTCTCTGATTGTGAAGAATGCCCCTTGGCTGACTCGAATGAGAGCTCAGCCTTAACAGGATTTCCTGTGGAGTCTTTGAAAAAAGAGGAAGAACAAGGAAAAGTGAGCCGCTCTGCATCCGTAGAGGTTATTGAAGGTATGCTACAGTTATCATTAGACGTTGTTCAATGCGTTATATATGGATTCTAGATGATACCGATGACTTGGTAACTGCTCTGGAGTTGGTTGAAGAAACTGATAACGATCGTCGTGAGTTGCTTTTTTTCCGAACACCTCAATTTTTGAAAATGCCCCTTAGAAAGGTTCAGATGTGACAAGTACATTGGAGGCGATTGTGTCTTCGCTTTGTGTTTTCGTGAACACTCCTGATCAAAAGATCGCTGCAGTTAGTCGAGCTGTTGAAATACTGTCCAAAGCATCGTCCGCCGCCTTAGAAGAGCAGAACGGACCTTTCACTCAAGTGGTACGTGACTTTCTCGTCAATACGACTATTTGGATTGGTGCATATGGGAAGAGTAGCAAAAGTTTATTCTTACAGCAGACGATTGCATAGGTTTAGTGTTCGGGGTGTAGGTAAAGAAAATTTCATGTCTACATGGTTGTTGAGTTTATTGTATTTAATCCCGAAGATCTGTTCATCAGGTATGGAAAATTCTGTAATTTTGAAAAGCCTAGTGAAGAGCTGGTGCTGAAAGAAAGAAGTATGAAATCGTAAAAGTTAGGGTCAAAGAGAGAAAGTGTTCAAGGGGAGAAATTACCATAATTTGCTTATTCTAAGGATGCACAGGGACGCTATCAGGCGCTTTCGTTCCGTTCGTTCATAGGATATAGACATTGACATGAATAGGTGTTTCTTCGCATGCTTGTTATACGTGGAGCGGGTATCTCTCCATATTTCCTACAATCCCTAACGTAGTCGAGGGAGTGCACTAACAATAAGTGTTGTCAAGAGATTGATCAAAGTTTATACCGTCATCCTTTTCGATCTTTCAAATGTGCAACAAACCAGATTCGCGAATGTATTCGACGTGCTGGTGTTCGTCCATTACTCGACAGAATGGATAAGCTATTTGGAACGGCAGATGTGATAGCTTGCCTTCTGACTTTGGCGACCACCCTTGATTCACTTTTTGGCGAACAGGTGCAATTTTTACTCTTTTCTTTCTTCTATTTTGCTTTAATCGTATCTTATAAGCATTTCTTGTTAAGGTCCGTTGGCAATATTTTACAGAAAGTTCGGCTGAAGTTAAGTGTTGAATGGTTGTACCTTTCGGCTTTTTTAGGTGGAAATTTTGCGCAAAGTTCTCGAATATTCTTCATCCGAACACCCGTTGGCATCCATAATAATCAAAATCGACGAAATGAAGGAGCAAGATGCCTCATCCAAGTGTCTAGTTAAGATTTTGGACAAGTTCTTCGAATCTCTCAGTGGTTGTGCGACGCAGGATGAAGGTGCTCATTAGGATTTTTTGTTTAATTAGAAACGTGAGACGATTTATACGTTTCAGCTGCAAAAGATGAAAAAGACATGATGAAAATCCCAGTCATGTACGGTAGAAGTGCGGCTGTAGCCAAGCTGTACCGTTGTCCAATAGTGGAAGTAGTTGAAGGAACTCGAGAAGTATACAAAAGAATTAAAGCAGCATCGAGGTACCGTCCGGCTCTGCATTTATAGTATACTCTCGGTACTCATAATTAATACTGTTTTTGCAGTGTTTTGGTAAAACGTCAGAAGACAGTTGGAACACGAATGGGTACCGAGGTGTCAAAGATCATCGATGCCAATAGAGGCAAAGAAAAGGCAGTGCTGAAGCTGCTGCGAAGAGAGTTGGAAATTCGGTGGGTTTTGCCCTTGCATCATGTTTAAATTCATGAGTGGAGACCATGATTCATTCAATTACTTCCAGCTTATAAAAGCTCATTGTTTTGAGCGGTCTGTATTTATATATGGTTATATTCTTTACGATGTTCACCGGTTTGAGTGGGTATAGGAGTGCTTGGGAAATTTATATAATGTGACATGTTTTTCAATCGTCTTTGAAGAAAGTGTGACGCAGAAGTACTATATATTTCGGATATTACGTCAGATTCTGCTAATGTTGCGATTATAAAGAAAGGTTCAGGGACGCCGCAAATATTGGATGTTGTAACGATGTGAAAACGAAAGTCGACCTCGCCAGATTGCGCCATATCTTATCAGAATAGCTATATATTTCTAGCTATATTTTTTGTGTAGTTTTTGCGTTGACGAGGAAAAACTATTATTTGAAGGAGCAATGCTGTGGAAGGGCTATACGATCAGATTCAGGGTTTTGCTTTCAGGGAATCGCTTGCGTCTCGCAGCAGCTCGCGTAAGAGGCCTCCACCTGTCACGACGGAAAGTCGCGACGTCAAGCATAAAAGGATCTGAACCTCTCGTTGATTTTTGATCTCCCATTTGACGAAGATCCTCTATCAGCTCAGCGCAGGTGACCGCATGCACTAGCCGATTTTGCAATTTTTTCGTTGTTGTTGTTGAGTTTTGAAAATTTCCTCTTAAGGCAGTTCTACAATCAAAGTCTTGAGTCAATGTTATGTTTTTTCTACCATTTACCTCGATATATGAACTTCCTTGTTGTGTTTCGCATCTAATGTGTCGATGTGCCGTTGGTCTGACCATCACCGTAAGGGCATGAGTACGGTATAAGAAGTTATTGCTAACACCTTCACTTTCTTAGCCACTGTAATTATTCGATCACTACTAGTTCTTTTACCTTGAGTCCAATAATTTCTGTTCTTTTCTTTGTAATCGAATTGGTATTTGATTGTTTGCAAAATCATTTCTTAGAAAATAATCGGGTAATTGTCCGAAAACAATTGCTCATCGAATTCTCAACAGTTTTCGTAATAAATAAAGCGTTTCCAGTTGGCAAAACTGTTCATTTTTTACAGAAGAATTGTTTCGTACAGATGTCAATATATTTATTCTGGGCGTGGCAAGGTTTTCTCCATTTCGATTGAAGGAGCATCCGTGAAGAACTGTTTGTCAAGAATGAATTCCGCTGCACCGCTAACAAGCACTCGTATCCTGTGATTAGCATGAGTAAGTAGCAATGTTGATTTTCCAAAACAAAATTTCATGGGTTACTAAAATATTGAGTAAAATATAACGGAAACTGCAGTTTTTCAAAAGTGGTATTTACAAGGACAATGGGCTGGGCGCCCATTAATGCCTTTGTCAAAGCTTTAGACCAGTCAGGAAGTCTTGGAGCATGCAGCTGCAGACCAGGTGGTGCAGTGGCAAATGGCGCACTATCTCGCACGCATGGTCATGGCTTCGAATCCTGGATCGATATCGCTCTAGCCAACCGAGTCTTCCATCCCTCCGAGGTCGGTTAATTGGTACCGGACTTGTCTGGGAGGGTAAAAACACTGACTTGTATATCTGCTGACCACCGTAAGTCATTGTATAGGCCACATACGCACTCATTGCGCGGCTACGATTCTGAGGAGGTGTATCTCTCAGAAAGGACCGATTAACGCCGAAAGACTTTATCCTTGAGGTTCCAAGCTTTTTCGGAGACTGTGTATTGAAGGAATTTTCTGCTCAGACTCCAGTCGTACCTAATTGTCGTAAAGCTCGTAGCGCACGTGCTTCTGTGTAGCTAGCATCTAGCTATAAAAAAGTTCTTTGAAAAGCGTTATCTTCAAAAAGTATTGCGTACGATGTTTCGCTCTTTGTCGAATGATCGAACTTTCTTTCCTATCATTTTTGCCTGAGAATGTCAAAGAATGCCAAAAAAACAAGAACTGCGTCTCGGGAAAATAGATTTCCTGTTTTGAGAACTTCTGGAAAATCGCAACAGTCACCTTCTGTAGTCGGTCAAAGCAGATTGCCGCCACAAAAGTAGGAACTCTTAGTTCATGGCTGAGTTTCACCCGCAATTCCGCCGAGGACTTAGAATAACCTTCTTTTGTGAGTTGCGTTTCGGATTCTCTTGCTGTGTTGTCCCTTTGGTGGCTCTTACCGTCAGCAAGACTTGGCTCTGGCCTGTGAATGTCTCGTTAACAAAGGTCTTGAATTTGACAATGCAATATATAGCGGGTCTTGTCCAGAGTTCTCGCGAACGCCATGTCGATGGGATTTCATAGGAAATGCTAGCAGCAATATGTACAATTAACGGTTTTCGCTTTGGTGCACTCATTTCCCTTTTACGTTTTGATTGCCTCAGCCTGTATATGAGTTGCAGTTTTTGGCTAAGGAAACAACGTCTCATAAATGATCGTCCTATTTAGCCGATTGACGTCCGAAATCTCTTGATCTTGAAAGAGGTTGCCAGATTTGGAAGGGTGATACCCACGTACATCGGTAAATAGTGCGCTGCACATTTCTTGAACACAGCACAGATTTTACTTTCTGAGTGAGGTCTACTGTTATTATCCGAAGAATAACCTTGCACGACGACAGGCATCCCGCCGAGGTATTTTTGACGGGGCTACAAACATCAGTAATATTCTGCGTAGCAGTACGTAAGATGAGGCCACGTCGAAAGTGTTATCGCCAAACTTGAAAGGTGTTGGCATGCTTTCTGACTGCTCAGAAGTTACGATAGCCAAAAGACTACACGGGAAAAGTGATAAACCTACCAGTAGAGCTTTCGTCTACCGTGGGCGCAAACGTGATCGTGTTTCCCACTCGTGAGTGGGGCCATCTTCCTCGTGTCGATAAAGGCTTCCCAACAAATCGGTGTTCCTGCCTCTCAGGAGACGTTAGATGCAGGTAATCCAGCAGAATATATGTGATATTGTATTGATATAGTAAGAGGTCAATCATTGAAGGACGTTATGATTTTTCCGATGGCCGCTTGTAACCAGTATCAGAGGGTCCAACCCACACCACTCAATAAAACCTGTATTTGATGGTGCTATTTATAATCTGAGGGGCGGCTGCGAAGTTCGCTGCGGGACCGCAATACCGTAACCCGCGCCGCGCTCATGTGCTT
>UZAF01016224.1:0-22927 GCA_900617895.1 Haemonchus placei | reverse complement strand
GCGGTCCCGCAGCGAACTTCGCAGCCGCCCCTCAGATTATAAATAGCACCGTATTTGATTGACCTAGCTCAAGCCGACGATTCACAGGGCTACAGCATGCAGTAATCTCAGTGAGCATCACACCCCCTTTTGCGCAGTTCATGATTGACGGTGTATTCAATATGAGAGAAAAGATTTTTCTTCCTCGCACGCCTCGTTACATAAACATGATTCACCACAGTGGATACGATCGCAGAACATTAATAAAGAAATATATACACTGATGCAAAACATGGACTCACCAAACACAGAGAGCGGCTGCAAAAAATGAGATTACGCTAATGTTGAATGGCCAAATAGGTCCAAAATCGCGTTCCATCTCAGGTACCCTGAAAGATCCAAAATCAGTGATCAGTGATGTCAGGGCTGAAGTACCAATGGAGATGGTGAAGTTGCAAGTGATGCACTATCACGCACAAAAGGTCGAGAGATCGAAGCCCGGACCAACTTTCACCAAGCCAACCAAGCTGTCGTTACCAAACTCGCCAAGGGGTGTAAAAGCACTGATTTGTGCATGAGATAGCCAACGTAATTCACAGTGCAGGCACTGATGCATTTGAAACTTCGTTGCGATTTGGACTAGAAGTCGATTGCAAGGGTGCATTCCAAAAACGGGATGACTAAAGCTTGACCCTTCTATCCTTTTATGAGGTAGAGAATCAACTTTCATATTTGCTGGAGGGAGTATCGAGAATATTTTCATTCAGGGAAAAGAATCAGAAATAAAAGAAAGGCTAGTGTTATGCAGTTGTGCAGTTTCCCTTTTCACGTTGTGAAACTATCAATTTCAGGTATAATTACAGCAGCCTAGTTGATTCAAACGCACAATTCGCGAAAGAAGTGGTTTCTGATATTTTGGATGAATCTATGGACCCTAAGGATAACACGGTGGACGCGTTCGGATTGAATAACGAACGGGCTAGATGGGGCGTAATAAGAGCGTCGAAACCGGCTCAACGGACGTACACACCCGAAGGCGGGCGAGTTCTCACTGCGTTGCAAAAGACATGGAGGTTGAACATCTCGCACCGGGGCGTACACGTTGCACGCACGTAATCAACTGCAGCTAGCTGTATGCAATGACACACTTACACACAAACACGCACACATCTGGGCAGCTCGTCCGAATAGGCATGCAACTCAACTTCGCAACACTCTCGTCCGACCTCTTACTTTGCTTCTTTTTGAAGCCTCTCGAAGGGTGACCGAGCGTGATTTTGCGTCCCTACCCTTCGTCCCTACCGAACAGCGCTAAATATTACTTCTACCTTGGTCAGAAAATGTGTGTAAGCATGATTGAGAAATTCGAATTTATGTTTAGAAAGACTAGAGAATCAGATAGCGCTTTGATAGACTGATGATGATGATGATCGACTACAATAGAATAATAAATTCACTTGGATCGCAGCACCAAGATGTTTGTAGGTTTTAAACAGCTTATGTACCGTGGTACAACAACCCTAGGTGGAGATCAGTTGAAATGAACTCACTTCACGAACACACTAAACAGCTGGTGAGTGAGCGAAATACCGAAAGACATTGCTACAACAGCGACAGCAGCTAACACCATCAGAATGGTTATCTCGAGCTGGAAAAGTAGAAATCATAGAGACCCAAATAGATTGAGATTTACATTCAAGAACACTTCTAGCAGTACGACTCTTCATCCGATTGGTCACTCTGAAATGGCTCCTATATGAGGGTTGGGACCCTTCCTTCGTCAGATTTGCGGGTTCCAGACATCCTGCACCACAAACCTTTAGGATCTTATTCTGTCTATACTTTGTACACGCATTAGGAATTCACTGACTCTCGTGTTTGTGCTTCTATCATGTTTACTCAGCTTCCAGCCTCGAGGGTTGAGAGATGTGATTACTATAGAGGAATACTGATCGTTTACTACACTAAGCACGATACAAGCCCTCCTGTAACTGACCCACCCCCTGAGCTATCCACAATTCAAAGCAATCATTGCTTACCTGAATGAAAGCCAACTTAGGAGACAGCAACTTCGCCTGCTCGGTTTTCAGTCCGTAAAACTGAAAATGTATGGCAACCGTTTAATTTGTAACGAATAAAAAGAGTTTTTCCGAAAACTAGACGAAAAGTTCTGCAAGAGGTACCATAAGTAGAGTTGTGACCAGTCCCCCAGCGGTCAAGCCGAACATACAGAGTACGGCCCATGAGTCCATTGACTGATTGACGCTGTGCAGTTCTATAAGAAAAGAATACACACCCAGTAACATTAGAGAAATGTTTCAAAGACTTTTTCAAAGCCGTGCTTCAACACAGCAGAGCGGCGAGAGAAGTTTACAGCCGTTTTCAACAACAAGTGAAGTGAAAATTGTTCTATCAGGGATCTATACTAATGAAGTGGTTGGTACCGCCAAGTAAAGATCTACCTAGAAAGTCATTCTTTCACCACATTGCCTGAGAACAACTCAAGGGCGAAACACTCATTTACCGGCGCTTCAACACTTCCTCTTTGTTCATTTAAATGAAAGGCGGTTTGTCCGTTCGTGCGTATCAGTAGCTACTATTACTACTGGATGAGATTCTTTGTTTCAACTAGAAGACCACAGATGTGCTATAAGAATTACAATAATAATACTTTCCTTCCATCAGGAAATCTGCCTCAATAAAGCCAATTGCTGAATCATTCTCTTCGTTAGAGTGTGCCCTCGGTGATCATTCCGGTAGCCGTTTAGACAAAATATAGTTGTTGAGAGCATTGAAGTACTTACCTGCTCACTGAACATCACCACCACCATAGCTACCAGTCTTAACAACAGCCTCCTACACCAACTACCGTTTCCCTTTTTCAGTACTAGCCTCAACCGGTGTCCGATGTCCGTAGGCCTTTCCTTTATAGGGTTTAAGACACGAAAGTTGAAGGCACAATACATGTTCATTTAAAAATCCTTTTTTCAGGTGAAAAACGGAGGCGTTTTTCGAGTATCGGTGGCGAAGGAGGAGAGGAAATCCGCAGAGTTCGCGAACTATGCGACCATTTAAAAGTATTGAAAATAGGGTGTAGTACCAGACTACTATGACGAGAATGGTATAGAAGTAGTATTTGGGCAGATTCCTGTCGTCGGCGTGTGCAATGGCGTATTAAGCTGACTACAGCAACCCAAATTACCAAGAATTGCCATCCGCAGCCGACAACATGGGACACTATTTGTCTAAACATTCAGCATCTGAGCTTCATTGTGAATTGTGCATCCTCTACACGTCGTTGAAACACGTCAGCGAAGTAAGTGACATTGACGTCGCTGGCTTTTGAGATCCTCCTGTGCCCTATTTGGATGGTTTTACTACCCGACACCGTGCCGTGTGGCGTAAACGTTTGTCTCAAGTGGAAATTTTGGGGTTTCTATCGAAAACTGCGCTTTTATGCGTTAGGATTAAATGTACTCCCGAAACACTCCAACCATATAGTCAACTACCTTCTCTTCCTTTATCAGTTACAGTAACATTGAATGCATAGTTTTAGGTTGAATGTACCTCAGTTGTTATGTGTTGCTCAATTCATTCCGTACGATGAAAACTTGGGGCCTAGCTTCAAGGAGGTTACGATCAGGCAGTTTGATGGCTATTGTTACACCAACGAGCAAAGTCAAACAGACAAGTTGGAGTGCCTCAAAATACTGCCTGGTCCTGACGTGACTCAGGAATTTTGTAGAGACCATTCACTGCTGCAGGTGATACTGATCGGACAAAAGCAGTCCACTAACGTAAAGCTTGAATAGAGTCAGTAGTCTCACAGCAACATTACATGTAAGCGCCTGATCCATCTACCCACTGCGCCCGAGCTTGGTAAATCGTGGATCAACTGGCTTATTCCCGTACGCACTCAAACTTCATTACTTCGTTTTCATTCTTTGGGGAAACTCCATTTCTACAACTCTCAATGTAAGCATAACTTGTTCCGAACTAAGTCTATCCTCATATTTGAAACTTCATGACATGTAGCTGATCTATGAACCTACGCCAAAACCAAATCGATCCGCTAGCCAGCATTGCCATCTCAATAAAGCCTGCCATGTAAGCTGCCGGAGTGTAGTGCAGCAGGTTGCATGTAGCCGGCCCGGAATAGAACGGATCGTCTGTGGTGAAGCAGAAATTCGGCGGTAGCTCATTGGATTTCCTTTCGCCAGACGGTGGAGACATTCTAAAATTACTTGAAATGATGAACATATTCATGGGCCCTGTCAGGCGAGCAGAAGAGAAGGCAGTGAAATAATGATACGTCTGATGTTTGGGAGAGATTGAAACTTCTTTCTAGGACATTCTAGACCAACTCTAGATGAAAACGTAAAAAAAAATGTTGCCAGCGAACAGAGGTACTGTGTTTATCTCTTTTAATAATGACGAGAAATAAGAATTTGTGAAAAACAAACAATGATTTATAAGTTAACGATCTCAGTTTCAATGAAGGACAACCGGATAATCATAAAGCACCTATTTGATTATCCAGTTTGTCTGACTTCCACATAAAATGCCTTTACATTCTCTCAACCGTCGCCTAACGGTGCAAGAGTTGGCACTTAATATTGGAAAAGATCAGATCTCAAAGAAACGTGAGAGAGCTTTAGCGACCAACCAAATCCTTATCTGTTGTACTACTCGACCTATGTATACCGGGACATACAAGACTAATAACCAAGTAATGTCCAGAATCGTTCTCGTTGTAAAGGTTCTAGAATCACCAATGATGAAAGAATAGCAAGCAAGCATCAGTAGATGTAAACATTGATTCAGTAGAACAACACTACCACAACGTGGATAAGATGATTAAATAATTCGCAGAATCCTTCACTGGTCAGATTGAAAATACCATCGAATATTCACTCCTTGCTTATATGACCGCAGTATATCCCTTTCCGCAACTTCTACGTACATGATCGCTAAGGTCCGCTACTTTATAAGCTGAGTGGGAATTGTGTCCCTAGATCACTAGGTGCAGCTTGTTTGAAAAACAAAGGATTTCGGACACTCATCAACTACTGCAACGACGCACGCTTTGCGCATCTTAAAATTTCCATTATGTGTTTTGCAAAGTATTGGGCTGATGCATAATTATAGCGAATTTTTCTCAGCGAACTTCTAGAAAAACGATAGAATAATTAAACAAAGACATGTTCATATAATTGCCCCGGAACATATCCACCATCTACGTCAACCACTGCTTCCCATTTGCTAGGCTGTCGGATTCCACAGNCAAAGAAGTTTCGATTCTTGGAGGCGATCACGCCTTGACGTTGGCCATCAAGCCACCACTCTGTCGAAAGTTGTGTTCGTCAAAAAATTTTTCAAAGGGCCATTGACGTGATAATCCATAGGAGTTTCTGGTGGGGAATACGGCGACCGTAGAAGCAGATTATTTTTTATTCGGCTTTGACTGACTGTTCCATCGCCGAGAAGTTCGTTGAGATCACGTTATGAGCGTGCCGCCTTCCAACATTTCTCGAAGTAATAGCGCATGCTTTGGCATATATGAAGATGACTTTCTAGACACACTTCTGTTAAGGAAAGCGAGAAGATTATTTCTACAAAAATACCGAGTTCAAAAGTTTAATTTTATCGAGAGCAAAGAAAGCGCGAAAAAATCCGCAATAGTTATGCAACAACCTAATATAATATTATGCTGGCAATGAGTGAATGGGACTTCTTGTGCATAAAATATTATTCATCTTCTCAGTCTGACTACACTGCTAGCAATTCCACTCGGCCAGGAGCACTTGGGAAGGTCATTTTATTCGAATATTGTGAGAAAAGATCAACTTAGCAAAGGAATATAACGGCGATCTTCAAACATGGAAAACAAATAACACAAGACCAGCCTCGAGACTTTCCTCCTCGTCTAAATTTCCGTATAAGCAGCGCTGTCTCACAAATAAGCCGACAAATGAAAAAACTCGTGAGAGAAGCATTTGTGGCCGTCGAATTCGACTCTCCAGTATGTGACAGTGTCTCCCCTTTGGTATGTGGTGCTATTTATTATAGACAGTAAGCTTGCTTTTACCAATAACTACATTTACCTACATAATAAATCAGAATTTCGACAAAAAATAATTAAAAAAGGTAAAACAGAAAAATGGAATAATACGCTACGAATGAGACCAAATGATTTTTCTACAAGTGCCGATTCTTTTGAGCAGCTCCAAGGATACCTAAGATCTGTTCCGCTTTTTTAGCACCGAGTCTGATAATGTAGTCCTTGCAATTTGAATGATGGAGGACTCCTCGAAGTAAAGAGCTATAGAATAGGGCTTTTCCCTCGAAAAAAAAGGGAGCCAGCAAAATGCTCCGCGGTCCAGCGATCGCGATCACACATCATTCCTGATGGGTAAGATTTGGTATCAGGTACTGGCTTGGACGCGATTCTGCTGATGTCTTGTTTGTTCTTTCAACCTTACCAAATGTTCTCATTAAGGTATGATAAAAAGTTTTGTCTTAAAAAAAAAAGACAAAATATGGATCATTCGGAATGCCGCTTGTTAATGGTGAAAAAGTTGAATGATTATCAAAACAAATATTTCTACCGACCTAAGGGTGAAAATGTTTTTACGAAGTGAAAGAATGCTCAAAGCTATTCATTAAGATATTGGATGAAATGTCGATGAATCGCAATCATGAATTATCAGCGCATTGACGAAGATATTTTTGAACTCCAAAAACTAAAAACAGGGTTGATCAATGTGATCATCATGCAAAAAGGTATAAGAAGAGGAATCACTAGAGATGTGGGCGATTCTCAATCAATACATGTCATTCGGGTGCGATCTGACCTAAATCGGGGAGCGCTAAGGAGGGCGCACGATTGTGGTTACGACTTTTGGCGGCGCTCTCCGAGTTCCTCTACACTTTTTCGAAGTCCGAATTCCCCAAGTCCAACTTCTCCTCTTGATTGGGAAATTGATTCATTGTGGAATTGACCAGCTATTGAAACGTTTGCTGAAACTCAGACATTTTAGACTCAGAAGTAGAGCATTCAATATTTAGAGGCACAATTAACGATAAAAATGGTTCTTGGGATTTCCCCATAGGTTGAACTTGAGGCCCCCTCTTATACGATATCTGGGGCTATCATGTCGGAAAACGGCTTACTCAGGGCGTTACAAAGGCTCAAAGATTGTCTCGTGTGTATCCTCGGATGAGTTATCACAGGCATTGTAGAGGCTGTACAGATCACAAGGGAACCCATGTAACCCATGTAGGATGTTCTAACAACATATGATGACCCGTAGCGGCAGAGAAAGCAGTCCTGTACAGTTCTGGCTTGATGTAGTCACCTCTTTGCGCAATTGCAACAACCGAAATTTCGTCCGAATACCCCTTCCCTGTTATTTCCGTCTGNTAATCTCGTCCAACCTCTATTTTCCCTACTTTTGAGGAGCCTTATTTTTCTCGAAACCGGCGAATTTTCCGCTTCCTTCACTACCAATGACTATTCCCAACCTATACTTCACTTTTCGACTGAAAAGGGGTACTTCAAAATTGTCGTCAAGTATGCCTGTGAACGAACTATAGTGAGAACATCGTTACGATGATTCCGGCTGGAATTGGGAGACGGATACTGAGTAATAACGATTCGATGTGTAACTAACTAATCGGACACTCGTAGTTCGGCTTCCTAGATACTGCAAAAAAGCGAACCATTAATTGAGTCTTCAATAATCGGTTCATTGAATGCCCCGCAAAGGTTCCTCTCCTGGATCACGAGGACTGAATATCCAGCGAATCTCGAGAAAAAGCAACAAGAAGGGAACAAGCCGGCTGCAGAACGAAGATGAGAACGACGGAGGACGACAGAAAACCCCCACGACATGCTTTTTTCTGCCATTGTATTTTCTGTTCACCCTCCTTTCTGTTCACTAATATAGTCATAATCAATTTCACAAGTTTCCTGTGTACACAGTACTTCTTTTAGCAGAAAACACTCAATACTCCTCTTTCGCCTTTTTTTCCACCTAGTGATTCGGCAACCTTATGTGGGTAGATACAGCAACGTTTAGCACAACTTGTAAACTGCGGTAGGTTACGCAGGGTCCAGCCAACAGTCACATTGTAGTCTTCAGAGTCTGTTCTTGAGCCTTCGTTACCCTATGTTGATCTTCTTGATGACATCGAATTTGACTCTCTTTCTATTTCGCTTAAGAGTTCACCAGTCTCATACTTGGCTAGACCTTTAAAGATGTTTTCAGCCAATTAAGAATTTAGCGACACACATGTAAACAAACATACAATAGCCTCTATCAAGTGTGGTCCGGTTAAGCATCGATCTTCTGGAGTGGGCGCCAGTTACGTCATTTGTCCCTTTCGCGAACCAGGGTGGTCCAGTGGATCTTCCTAGCTTCAGGTCACGGAGCAAAGCACTTCCTTCGTTGACTCGCTTTCGCATTTCTTCGCTTTCGTGAAGATGTATGACCATCGCGCCGGTGGCCGTTCTGGTATTTGTTTGAAGTCCGGAGGGATCCAGTCAGTAGCCGTCCCGGTACAACTGTAATCGCTATATCGCATGGCTTGCCCAGCCTACCTGATTTTCGATTTCTTCGAAACTCCGGATTTCCCTCTGCACTTGCGTGAGTGGGGAAATTCCAAGCACTGGCCTTTCCACAGCGCGTAGAATGACGCTGACTGCATGCTCATCCTGCTTTCGTAGAGTCCAAGTCTCTGAGAAGATGTCACAAGCAGCAAGGACCGCAGTGTTGAAAAGGTGAGCGCGGAGTCGGATATTCTTGAACGCTTCCTAGGCCGCGCGTTTCACAAAAGAGGCATGAGATACCGAGCGGTTCCTCCTAACATCGTCTTCGATAGGTTCAATTATGGGCTGATCTCTTCACAAGCGTTCTCGAATTCGGCCAGCATTTGTTCTGCCTGCTCGATGTTCGGTGTTGTAAGTATAATGCCGTCTGCAACGCGGAGATGATGTGAGTAGCGGCAGTCGACCCCCACGACGGATTTCGTTCTTGAGCGAAATGGTTTCGACAGCAGCACTGAAACGTTTGGGCGAAATGGTATCGCTCGTCGAACTCCACTCTTCACGTTGATGACAACTTTATGCGGCGAGATCATGGTCGTGATGTTGCTGCACCGCTCACAAAGCATCCTTATGAAGGAACATTAGGAATACACTAGCTGCCCAGGGCTTCAACTGTGCGTCTCGACTCCATCGAAGACCTTATTCATATCAGTGAAAAACACACAAAACGGCATTTTCGTGATATGTTAGTGAGTTATTGTACTACACCCTGTTCGGAACCTTCTAATACTCTGCCAATCCAGTAGAGGATGACGCATGTGAAACGTTTGTAGATTTCCGTCCTTGAATAGCTAGTTTTCCACGGCGTGGGCACTTTTGTATTTGACGGTTGCCGAGCGAAAAGCCTGGCCAGAGTTCCGACGTTACTGGTGGACGCCTCTTTACGTGTTCTGGTTTGATCCTCTCGACATAGGGCGTAGCACAATACTTTAACGACGCGATGGCAAGTTCAGTTTTGGAAGGGAGAACCGAAGGGACGACATATCTGTCCTACTTTGGTAAGTAGGCCGGTAAACATGGCTGTAAAAGAGAAACGATCAGAAGTCTCGGATGACCCTCTCCATTGCTCTTCGAGATGGCTGTCGGGGTGACGAGAGGAGTCATCTTGGTTTCGTGATTGGCTATCTCCGGCAAGCTTTGCGAATACTTCTTCCGGCCTGAGCAGCTAACTCCATAACTGCTGCTCTTCTTTCGTTCAAATATTTCTTTATCGCTTAACTATACAGCTTCGCATGTTTGTACGCCTCTAATTCGGGTGATTCCACGCTGCCATATCATTTCAAGAGTTTTCGAGGAGAGACGTCCCTCGAGGGTATCGATTCGTGCTTCAACTCGTGATCATGCGTGTATGATGACGCACCACTTGCCACTGCACCACATGTGCCTCCCTGGTAATAACCAATATCTTTAGAACTTTTTGGTGACGAAAGCCGAAGTGAAGGCCAACATGAATGTAGTGTTATTTGTAATGCACTCACCGCTTCGATACCAAGCGTCGAGGGTGTGGGAACCACTGCACGATTGAGGACCATTCGCACCTCTGCGGAAGTAATCTCACCTACGAGGAAAGTCTTTCAGGGCGTGGGACGCTTTTTGAAAATAGTTTTTTGCATGGTATGGGTCATGAGCAGTGAGTATAGAACTATGGTCCATTTCCGCTAAATGGTCTTCCGAATGCCAAAAAAAGAGTGAAAATGATTTTGTCTGAAATTGCCGTTTTAATCCACTAAACGGGGTGTATGTCGTTTGGCGCGGTGGGCGGGGTCGCGCCGCCCATTTGAGGCGGTTCGCGGAGTGAACAACTCGTTCAGATCCGGCAACCCTCTGTCTGTCCTCTCCAGCTGATAGAAGCGCGATTAGACGCCGAATTGCGAACCTGTTTGTGTTCTGCCTACATACATAATCCATTTGGCGCTCTTGTGTGATTTTTTATTGCTTCTTGTGCTTTCACAATCCTTTTTCTCCACGGATCTTCTGCGAAGGACATTTGTATTTGAAGATGAAGCACAAGAAGCATTGAAAAATCACGCAAAGCGCCAAATGGATGATGTATGTAGGCAGAATACAAGCAGGTTCGCAATTCGGCGTCCAATAGTAGCTTCGTCAGTGATCGCGATTCCATCAGCTGGAGGGGACAGACAGAGGGTTGCCCGATCTGAACGAGTTGCTCACCCCGCGAACCGCCTCAAATGGGAGGCGCGACCCCGCCCATCGCGCCAAACGACCGCCTCCCCACTAAACGTCGTTTGTTTCATCCATGGCGTCGACTGTCCGCACAGTAGAAGGCGCCAATGGATTGCGCATTGAAAATAACGTAGACGGTAGCGAGAAAAGGGAGAAACATGTTGGAGCATGTTGAGAAGTATGGGGAAGTTTCAAATGTGATCTCCACGGTTGAAGTGCTAGCAGTGACGAATGGTGTGATGGATAGCCATGCGGACTTGGAGTTAGGATCACCAGGCTGGGTTGGTGTATGTACATTGGGCCCTAACCTTTAACTTTATTTATGCGTGTGATTAATTATTGCAGGGATGTCTAGGATCTGTCATCATTTTCTGAGTCCCGGTACCCACTCCATGATTTTTTAATTTACAAGTCTACGTGTGCTGCGCAGTCCACTTCAGGCGTAAATCTCGATCGCAAACTCGAAAACCCAACGCCTGGCTGAGGTTCCCTCGATGGAAACCGCTCCTGTAGCCGATCCCTTAGGAACCTGCCCATGGACACCGCACCGAAGAAGCCTCGGGGATCCGAACCATCGACCTAGCCTGCTCGTCCCATCTCGAAGTCCACATCGCTATTCGCCACACCATCCGTCGCAGCTAATGACTCAGCTGTGGAGAGCATATATGAAACTTCCCCGCACTTTTCAACATGTGGCCCCTTTTTTGGCTACCGTTCACCTTATTTTCAATGCGCAATCCACTGGCGCCTTCTACTGTGCGGACAGTCGACGCGATTAATGAAACAAACGACGTTTAGAGGATTAAAACGGCAATTTCTGACAAAATCATTTTCACTCTTTTTTTTNTTTTTTTTGGCATTCAGAAGGCCATTTAGTGGAAATGGACCATAGTTCTATACTCAGTGCTCATGACCCTATACCATGCAAAAAACCATTTTCAAAAAGCGTCCCACGCCCTGAAAGACCTTCCTTGTTAGATATGAAAACTCCATGGTCATAATGATGCCCACATATCCTTACTGAGCAAGCAAATGCTTAACAGCTTGATAAGGTTGTAATAGCAAGAGAGTGAACCGTTGGGAGAAATTGTACTTTCAAACACAAAAAACTTCTAAAGTCTCAATCAAATAAAAATATGCCTGCAAGAACTCAATGCCGAGTTCTTTGCAGGCATATTTAAGAACGATTCCTGCTAAAAGTGCCTCATTGTTTGAATGTGTCATACAAAACAGCGCGGAACCATTGTCTTGAACAAGTNTTTTTTTTGGCATTCAGAAGGCCATTTAGTGGAAATGGACCATAGTTCTATACTCAGTGCTCATGACCCTATACCATGCAAAAAACCATTTTCAAAAAGCGTCCCACGCCCTGAAAGACCTTCCTTGTTAGATATGAAAACTCCATGGTCATAATGATGCCCACATATCCTTACTGAGCAAGCAAATGCTTAACAGCTTGATAAGGTTGTAATAGCAAGAGAGTGAACCGTTGGGAGAAATTGTACTTTCAAACACAAAAAACTTCTAAAGTCTCAATCAAATAAAAATATGCCTGCAAGAACTCAATGCCGAGTTCTTTGCAGGCATATTTAAGAACGATTCCTGCTAAAAGTGCCTCATTGTTTGAATGTGTCATACAAAACAGCGCGGAACCATTGTCTTGAACAAGTGCGACAAGCGTAAATGATAGCCGAAATAAGGTGCTCACTGGAACGAAAGTCTATTCGAAATTTCCTGGTGATTCAGAATCCAATAAACGTTGTAGATGCATAAAACACGATACTTCTCTTACCACTTCCCTTATCATGATAAGAAAACAAGGATTATACCACTATGCATAATTCGCTAAGTGTGTCTGTCGGTTTAGCGGTGGTTTGTGTCGAGGTGTGCTGGTAGAAGCGAACTCCTCCCACAGTGGCCGGGACTTATGCGAATTGAATGATTGAGCGGAATTCATAATTGTTCTCGTGGACCCAGAGAGTTCAAATTGTTTGGAGCACAGGCTGGATGGGAATACTGACATAGGAATACTGAGGTGATGTTGGGTTGTTCGGAAAGTTTTCGCCGTTTATCGCTGGGTTTATCGACTGTTAGACAGAACATCAAGGACTTAACCTTATAACGTTATATATTTTCTGGATGAATGGGTCCTCTCCTATTTCTCTGTTTGTATTCTCTAGAAATTTCTCGAAGTCCGTCCGTATTGAGCTCATGTGAAGAATGAGGACCAGCGCGTGCATTTTCGGCACCTGATACTTTTCTACTACCGCATGGCATAAGCGCGGCTCAAGCCGCGATAAAGATTTGCGACGTTCAAGTAGACAATGCTCTGGGCAATGGTACAGTGCCTGAGTGGTCTGCGGGACTTAAACAGGGTGAATTCACCCTAGAAGGTAGGCAACGCTCAGGAGTCTATCATCAGAAACGACGTAATCAAAATGTTACTCGAAACGAATCGGTCTATCACTACTCGTGAAACAGGGCAGAGAGCATGTGTTTCAAAAGCAACCACCCATACATTTGCTAGAACTTGGCTTTGTCAAGCGGTTTGATTTTTGGATACCTTAAGAATTGCGCGTGCCGGTGCGACTAGTTGCTCGAACAATACAAAATTGATGTTTTTGAAACACATGAAAACGGGGACGAAAAATTGTTTTCCAAAAGGAAAACCCAGGCCACACGCGTTTCTCGTCAAAAATTTTGAGTGTTCAAATGAGATTTCTTACCCCACCGTCATACAATCCTTACATAGTACCATCAGACTACCACTTGTTTAGATCTCTGCACAATACTTTGAATGGAAAATAGTTTAATCTCCAAAAAGACTGCATAAAGCAAATGAGATGGTTTTTCGATTGTTAGTCTCGAACCTTCTATGAAGCGGGTATAATGAAACCTACGGGAGTATGGTGAACCACAACTGAACAGAATGGAAGATGTATTGTTTGAAGAATGAGTTTGCTCTTTTAGAAATTTCCAGTCGAAGATGACTCAAAAACTGGTGGAGACTTTTAGGACAATCCAGTATAAAGCGATAACAATTGATAGGGTTGATAAGGAGCCTTTACACTTCAGTAAGTGGTGTGTATTAAGTAGGAATAGTAGATATTTAGTGATAGGAATTGGTAACAATTGTCAAGGACTGGTAACGAGCCATAGATGGCGAAGGCCACTAGGTTCACAACATCCGCCATACTAATATTTGAGGTTTGGCACCTCACTAAGTGGTGTGGGATGCGAAGGGACCATGGATGGGATTGGTGGCACGAATTAATCATAAGCGCTTAGGGTTAAAAAAGAGCCACAGAAGGCAAAGAACTCAAGGCCTCAGGCCCATCGTGTTATCAGTGAGGTGTTATGGGTCATGGGCACTTTCTGACAGGAACCGATAATAACTGATAAGAGCTGATAAGGAGCATTTGAGCCAAGAGCCATTTATCGAATGAATCCTGGCGCCTCTGGTATTTACGATCTGGCTTTGACCCTTTGATATGTTTCATTCGATAAAACGGGATAGTGACAATGAAGTGCAGTGATAAGGACCGATCAAAGGCGCTTCAGTTAGGAGTGAGAACTCGGATCATTTCTTGCTCCTAGATCACGATCGTTACTCAGCAAGGATTGTGATTTGACGAAGGGTCGCAGTTTTTCNAACTTATCCGACCACCACTAGGAATTCATAACCAATAGACAAAAGAGGCTTCATTGATGACGAAATCTGATAATGGTTTCATCTGATATCTGATAATGGTGTTATTATCATTTGACAACTTGTGAGCATCATTCACGGCTTTATCGTCCAACAATTGAACCTTCAATGAGTGATTAGCTTAAGATTATGAGCAACAAATAAATACTCCAATCATGGTACAAGCATCGGCACATACTGAATACCACTTGCCATTCCGAACACCAGAGAACTAGGATTACCTTACCAGATTCAACATAATATTACTGATAAAACTACATGCGGGCAAGAGACACCCCAAACTAAATGTGTAACCATCTAACTTTTTAAAATTAATGACAACTTGAAGATGACGGTGGTATTACAACATTGATAATCAAAACGCTTATAAAAGTTCTTCCCTTTTTTCATCAAGGAGTCCACAAGTGGAAGTTACATAGGGTAAAAATAAAGAGGTAGGTAGAAATAGCTCCACTAATGGAAAATCATCAAACATCACAAGTCGAGAGAGGGACTTCGAACCTATTCAGCATTACAGTTCATTAGAGTAGGGGAATTGGAAGAAAAAGTCGTAGTGAACAGAACGAAAATTCCTAGTATTATGTATTTCGACATACTTTCAACAATGCGAACAGCTGCTTTCATGAATAAAAACAGGAAGAAATGCTTCTCCAAATCTACTGTACCTCTTGCAACTACTCTAGTACGTGCTCAAGAAAAGATCGAAACAGAAAATATTAGAGCGCTGAAAGGGAAAAAAGGGTAATCACGTGACAACGACTGGATAAACAAAGGATGTGGCTATTCAGAGTGACATGTATACTGCAGTAGGTGTTTTCGAACTCTGATTCCAAACTTGTATTCTCAATCTGCGAAACGATTCTGGGAAGGATGTCGACCCCTCTGTTATACCACTGCGTTTAACATGTAACCGAATCGCTCAGCACAGTGAGCTCTGCAACGGTGGCGCGATTGGTAAGTGGCGTACTCATGGGCATGACATGAAGGTTCGAATTTTGATACATGTGCTCATTTGCTTTTTCAAGAACGAAGTCCTTAACGCTTGCAAAACGTTTTTTACATCTCAACTGCTTATCTAATACGAAACACCCTCCCACTTTAGAAACACTGAGCTTTTTACATACGAAACACCCTCCCACTTTAGAAACACTGAGCTTCCAAATCAGCCTGTTTTCGACAAATAGTGATGTCTTTTCTGATTGTGGCTACTTTGTGCAAAACGAACGGATCGGTCAGAGATTTACGGATAAGTTGAAATAAGAAGTTATCTAGAAATAAATATAGGAACCTCATTGTACGGCGGCGATTCTTACTAATTCTCACTGAAGATTAACAAGGAGGGGTAGAGGGCAACTTTGGAACCAAGCTATAGGTGCTTTTCCTTTTGAGCCGAACCGAAAATGTCAGTTCACTTATGCCACTGCATTCCCAGCTCTTCAAAGAGAGGACGAATCTTCCAAAGAGGACTATTCTCAAATGAGCCATCAACCATATCTGGCGAGAGTACATGAAATTGCCATAAATTCGTAACTTATCTTGAATGTCCCGGGCAAAAGGGCACCCTCAATCGGTCAGCGTAGCAAAGAAAAATTCTTCCGGATTGCCATTCCACGAGTTTCTAACCTTGTTCCCGGAATAAGTTTGCAGATTTGGAACACAGATTTTGAGTCAGCGTTCGAAAATCTCTACGACGGTATTCATCACATCTTGAATGGCCACTGCAACCAAGCATCCTTAATTGGTAAGTAGCAGAGAGAGAGGGCTCAGGTATTAACTAAGCCATCAATACGACTCTTAACGATAAGTCGAGCAATAAATAAGTGCTGAACACCATAACACCTTTTCTACGGTGTTAGAAGCTGACTGTCTTTGACTCCTGCTTTTCGTAGTTTTTCGTGAGCCTGAAAATTTATAAAAATTTAGACGCGAAGGAGAGCTGCAACAGTGGAGGGTATTGGGGAAGGAGGAATAAAAACGTATGTAAGAAGAGCTTCGAACCAAGCGTTTTGGTGTAGCAGCATTTTAGAAGCAGGCCGTCATAGCTTTCTTCAAACGTCGACCGCTTACATTGTTAGGAGTAAAGAAGATGAAATAGGGTCAACAATCACCTCCAGTTTAATGGTGAACTTCAATACAATAAAAAACAGAAAATTATATAAACATCATGCCAAAATATAGCCCCCATGCTTCCCGAATATGCACACTTCTCGATGCCCTCACAAAGATTTCAAGTGAAAAATAAATCACGACGGCCTTCTTTTCTCCAATTCTTCGTACAGGGTGAGTCGACGACCACTATGTTTCTTTGAGTTTACCCACCAAGTGGTTTTCAAAACATTCAAGATTTAGAGTATATAAAAGATGAGCCATATTTCGGAGTTGAGCTCAAGGAAGGTTTCAGCAGTGTGAAGCAAGGTGTGGCCATTGTTGCCCAGGAACAAACCAACCTCAATAACTGTGAAACGCAAAGCATGTACAGTAATAACAACAATGAAACTACACATGCGCCAATTACACAGTACAACAAAGTTGCCAACCAAAATACAACTGCACTGCGGATAAGCATTGCCCTAGTATTGTCATGGATGATGATGGGAAGTGGTAGCAGCTTCCTCTAAGAATCCCTAATTCTAACAACAACCCAACCAATAGAGCAGACTAGAGTGAGAAAAATATTGGCTTACTAGCAACTCCCCTGAATATCGCGTGGTTAAGCGGGAGCACCAAACAGCGTGGCCCTCACTTATTCCACTAACATCGCCAAGGGCGATACGTAGGTTGTACTGAATTAGATAAAGTAATAAATGCCGCCATTCTGTGTTTTCATTGCGGTAAGGTCAGCTCTTTCATAGTATTTATTACATTCTTTGATCCATTATTAGCGGAGTTTTAAATAACCACTAAACCACCCGCACAGACTGATAAAAGCTAATAAGAGGAAAAACAATCCGAGTAACTAGTAATAGGAATTTTTACGGAATTTTCAATTTCTTCACGAAAATCTCTTGTGGTTGGGGTTTCTGAACTCTTTCAAAACGTGCCCTACTCTTAACTGGGACCACCTTTCGCTCGTAGGAGTAGTCTTTATGAGGGTCAAAACATTTTTATCGAACCTAACACTACTATTAATTAATGTTTCCAAGGAATTCAAGCGTTCAAAAAGTTTTATGACTTCACCCCCATACATAGAGACTCCTACGAGCGGCCACGACCGCATCTAAAAATATAGGGGATTCTCCGGAGCGTGTCACGTGTGCTCCTCTTAGCTCATTGCCAAAAGTTGTGGATGTCCTCGATTGGAGTCATTTCACTACTGCTTGCTTCAATAATACATGTGTTACACTTTATTTTGAGTTCTAAGCGTCTGATTGTTATTCCTTAAAGTTTTGTTGATGGTGTTGTGCCCTCTGCTCTTACAGAAACCGACACGGCATAACCCCATTTTAATACGCAAATTCTCACCCGTTACAAGTACAACACACCGAAAAGGGGTGTTGGGTATAGAAACGGAATGGGTGGTGTTGGCCCCACTGTCTATTTGGACTCGGTCCCTATAGTTGTTTCGACCGCGGCTCTTTTTCTGCGTATTTTTCTCTGCGCTCTAATCCTTCGCTGTTAGGGACGCAGAGGAAGTGCAAGTAGTCATGTAATCGTGGTGGTTAAGCTAGGGGTTACTGTAGAGCTGGCCCGTAATGAATTTCTGTTTCCGTGAACCGCGCACATTACAGGCGCCGGAAAGTCCCCATACTTTTAGATGCGACCAGCGGCCAGCCGATCAGTTCTGCACTGATTGTGAGAGATTCTGCTTAATAAGATGTATAGAGATGACAAAATCTGTTTTATCCTCTACCATACTAAAATAACCCAGGAGCTCTATTAAATGAATGCCCCCATTGAACGTTCATCCCGATCACACTTGCAGAACAAATCCGAAAGTCACCAAAACTCCGGACGAATTGGAGTGCCTAGCAGTGTCAGTAGAATTTTAAGTAAACTTTACCAAAAACACCAGTCATCATTATTGGAGTGATCTACAAATGACAGTGACAAGGCATCTGACATTGTTGGCGCTTAATAAGATGCTTATGCCAGCCAAGTTGATAAATCAACAATGCGTAACAGCTCTTGCCTTCTGATGTACTGAGCGGTCGTCAGCCGATACAACAGGCATCTTGAATGCCTCCTTGTAGTACTTTATGGCTTCATCTTTGTTGCCCATCTTCTCGTATACTTCTCCAATGTAGTACGTGTTAGTACTATAGAAACGAGGCTGAAAATAAAAATCTGTAGTAGTCGATGTCAGCATTCCTTGTCTTGAACATCGTGGAGTACACCACATATCGCTGCAGCGCACTGATGTTAGACTAAAACATAAAAGATTCAAAACGTCCTCATCTTAAAGGCCGTTATGTTCACTTGCAATCACTTCTTCAGCTTTCAATGTTGACAACTATTGTGCGAGAGCTACGCCCGAAAAGACTCAATTTCTTCCTACTTCACGATAACACACGCTCGCATGTAGCCAACGTAGCGCGTAAAAAAATTATGGATGAGAAGTACTGCCGCATCCGACCTTCTCACCGGACCTAACGCCTTCTGATTATCACCTATTCAGAGCACTGAAAGATCATCTAAGCGGCCTATAATTTGATGATCGTCGTGAACTCGAAATTGAAATCGACCACTGTTCTTCGTCGCAGCCACTTTTATATGTTACTGTATTCCATGGATCCTCGTTACTACTGAGCTACGGTATCTTCGCTGTGAAACAGATCCTTTGTAAGGAAGAACGTCGTCGACCATTGAATGTTAGTAGTTTATTTCAGTAGGAGTAATTTCATAAACAGTGGTATTGTTGCAACTGAACTGAAGTTGAACTTGGATGGGAGGTGAATGCTCTCAATCGGTACCAGAAACCCTGCATAATTCGGGTGATAATATTGAAGAAGCAAAATTGGTTCCGTTGTNGTTGTCTTTTTTCAAGCATCAGTGATTAGGAGAAATTACCACTCAGATCGCAAGAAGCTTTGTTTCATGTCGAAGATGACATCTTTCTATGTAGAATGTCGCCTACAAATGGTGATGTTGGTGTGGAAAACACAGGGATCGATTAAAGTGGAAAATGAGTACACGGTTCAGTAGGCAAAGCTTAGTCGAGCACCGGGAACCGAGAACTGCGCGCGATAGGGCCATAACGTTGGGTTCTTCGCGGAGTTCTGTCTGCTCGTATGACTGTATTTCATCAAGCATTCTATGAAACCTTACTGAGAAGGTTCAAGTGATGAGTTCGTCTACTAAAAAGGACATAACTGGGTAGTATCCTATGTATATAATGCGCTAGGTGTGCCTTTCGGTGTATTCGCATGTGTATAAGTGTGTATGTTTGCCCGATCGGAAATTCACAACTCCTGTCCCTCTGAACCTAGAGCGTTCAAATTTGGTAGGAGAACAGGAGACATGGTGGGACGGGGGACGGTACATTCGTGCGATTCGGACTGCGCGCGGCAAATTACGCGGCGAAATCCATAACGATTTTGACGACTTTAGTGCCTATTATTGGGTCCCAAATTTCAAGTGGAGTAGATTAGTAGTGTCAGCTTACTCTACTCAACTATTCTACTTCAAGTTTGTGCCCCAACAATAGGCGCCAAAGTCGTTCGAATCGCAGCGATTTCCGCCGCGCAGTCTGCCGCGCGCGGTTCGAATTGCACGAATGTACACACACCCGGGTGGGACACATATAATGGTGGATTGAGAGGACTCCGACTAGTCGAGCTTGCGCGAAAAATGTAAATTTGGGCTTAGATCGCTCAAAATTGGTAGGAGAACAGGTGACAGGATTCGGTCCTTATGCTAGGTGGCGTGACCAGACTCAACCGCTGAAGGCGGGCTTGCGCACGCGCGGAAAATGTCAATTTGGGCCTAAAGCGCTCAAATTTCGTAGGAATATAAGAGACAAGACGGGACTTATGCTAGGAGGCAGGACAAGATTGAGCGGAGGGGCGGGGTGTACGTACAATGAGCGAAATCTCAGTGAATTTGAACGTGAGGTTGATAAAAAATGGGAATTAATTAGTTTACTTGAAATCCATGAGTTGAGCAGCATTCCGTTCACGAAAGGTGGGGCGCCCAAGAAGTGTGTCGGGGTGTGTACGTGTGTTCAGCCGAAAATATATATTACCTTCTGTTCTACTGTACCAGAACGTCCTAATTCGTAGAGGACGTGGGCGACGGGCTTTTCCACACGAAAATGGGAAGCGTCCTGCATGGCCGGGCGATCTGACTGGTTTCCGATATCAGCTATTCCTCAATCTTGACAAAGTTTTGTTTTTTCTTTCGAGTGGGCGCTATACAAAGGGTGTTGAAAGAGAATCTTTAAGGGTTTTTCAGTCAAGGATAATCACTTGCAACCAGTTGTACATTCCTTGACGAAGAGGAAGTGGTGAAGAGAGAGCAAAAAGAACACGATCACACGATTACTAGGCAGATGAAGACAGTTTTTGACACGTTGACGACAATATCGGTCAGTGTTGACCGACAGCCAGTCTGTCTCGTAGGACGATGTCGGAGTGGTGACCGACAGTACTACATCAGTCATACATCACATCAGATAACAGTTAAAACTTTAACTCCTTCCAACAACTGGCCCCTTACCTCTAATCTTGTTCCCGCCAAACATTTAAGTAGAGCTATTCAGCTATTGAATAACTGTTAGCTATGAATAGCTATTGGCTATGAATGTTCGCTATTCAAAGCTTCACACACCGAAATGATCTACCAATCCCCATGATTTTGGAATATTCACCCGAATCTTAACGGAATACAAGTTTTTCTTTTGTTTCCAGGAGTTTTTACTTGTTTCGCACAAGTAATAGCTTATTTCTTATGAATACAGTAGACTAAATATGGTGTCTGTTCCATGGGACGATGTCTGTCAATGGTGACCGACGATAAATCAGCGCTTTTAAAAGGTCTTGTCCCGTGGGCGCGCAAACGTAAAACGCTCTCGTCGTCAACGTGTTAATCCATTGACGACCATATCGTGCTCCTATAGTATTTAACAAGTGCTCTTGTAATTTTTTTCATGTTTTCAAGTATCAGCTGAGCTCACAGCCTTTTTGAGAATCTTGAGGCATCGCGGTCCAGGAATCATTCATTTCCAACTACAGTTATAAGAGAAGTAAAGTTAATGTGAGGACGGCGCTGTTGCCAATGGGTTAAAGAGATTCTGAGATGTGGCTGACCTTTACTTCTGTGTGCCCTTTCGAGCAACAGTGCAAGGGCATAAAACAAGTTTACCGAGCATAAGGTGCATCATTAAAAGAACCAGAGGAAAAAAACCCACGGATATCTCTTCTGCTTTGAGAAAGTGTTGCAACGCCTGCTCGTAAGTTGATGAAGGTGGCGTCGCAAAGAAAGCGTTTGCTGCAAGACGTGTCGCATAGCCCATGTCTGCGAATGACAAGTGCCAAATGCCTAAAACCGTAAAGAAACATGGCTAATTCGTACCCAGCCTTGTAACAAACTTTGAAGTTCTGATAGAGCTATTGGAGCAAGAGAAAAATCCCGTTGCAGCAATATTCATGAGACGAACCGGGAGCACAAAATTACTAGCAATCTAATTTTAGGGTGCAAAAAGCCTACTCAACTCATACTGAAAATGATAGCATCTAAAAATAGCATTGTTTATAACATGATCTAATGAAGGTAGAGGATTTTCCGAAGGAATCAAGACCACAGACCAAGGATGTGCCATGTCGTTGCATCGCTAGAACATATTTGAAGTGCACGTTCCAGATGTTCCTTTACCTATACAACATGAACTGAATGAAATCGATCTGTAACCTAGCCAGATAGTACTCACCTCGTAGGACTTCTGGAGGCGTGACTTTGTCCCCTCGATCTCTCCAATATAGTCGAGAAGAATAGCGTACCTTAACAGCTAGTTAAACATCTTATTTGCCAAAGCATATTCGGGAAGGAATGCGCATGACTAAAACTTACCATTTATGAGCGCCAAAACACCCATCTTTGGGTTCTTTATCGAGAGCCTTCTGCACAACAGCAAAAGCTTCATACATCAGCCTCTCCCTGTCCTCCTTGTTCTTGCTAAAACCTGATCTTTGAAAAATAAAGAAGATAATTCCTACCCATTTCAAGTTCAAGAATGATTACAAAGGAGGTGGTACGAAGTTTTAAAAGAAAAAATTGCTCACCTGAGTTTGGCCTTTTCACATAACACTCTTGCTAATCTCCACAACAACTCCGAACAGTCGCTGGAGCCCCATCTGAACAAGCGAATAGGAAATTAGGGCCAGTCATCCTGCCGAGAAAAGTTAAAGTTAGGCAAATTGTTGGCTCAACGTTGGGTCAACTACAAGTGTTTAGCAATGTCACTGAAGGAATAATGCCTAAAATCTACGGCAAAATCTATACTTGGATCTCAT
>UZAF01016223.1:95811-115741 GCA_900617895.1 Haemonchus placei | reverse complement strand
CTTGAATTCTCATTTCTAGGCCGCAGCTACCCCAACCGCGCAGGAGGCCACTCAAGAGGCAATTCCGAAACCCGTGAGTCCACTGCTTTCTTCTAAATGGTAACTGTTTTCTTGCATCTCCATTTCGATTTAGGGCGAAGAGACCGCGCCAGCACAAGAGGCGATTTCGAAGCCTGTAAGACCAAAGTTTTAGTTTTCTTTTTCACGTCCTCTTCAATTATTTCTTCGTTCGAGTCCTTTCTTATAGTTTCCCTTCCAGGCCAACGTTATTCCAGCTGCACAGTATGCGACCCAAGATGCGATTCCGAAACTTGTAAGATCAATATATTAATCTACTCGTATAGTCTACCTTTACTTGTATTTGATTCTATGAAAATAGAGGATTGACTATGGGTTTCTTTGTAGATGTAACGATCCGAGAGAAGAGGCTCCTACATATGTCTCACATTAATTTTTTATTACTTTTTAGGAGCAAAGTTCTTTGACGATATGGGAACAGTGGCCGCAAGAGTACACTGCAAGGTCATCAGACTCTCCCTCAGGGTAACTACTTCTCTATCATTTTTCAGCGAATCATACCAGCTCTCACTTGTCCACCTTCATTACGTCTCGCCAGAATATGTATTTTCGAATTTGTCACAATAACACCTGTAGCTGATTTTTTTCAGACGGCTGGCAACGGCCCAAGGCCCAGTAACGGTTGTTGACGGAACTCAGCCTGATGAAGGTGCGTTATGCCTTCCATATATTAGTGTGAAATTTTAGGCTGTCGCAAAAATAGTTGCGGGCTTTTCCACTTTGCTCCAAATGCCTTGCTACTGTTAGAAGAAGTACTCCTACTTATTTTTCATCATTCTAATGCTGCTTGTTGGATTCGCTTTGACGACAGCTTTCGTTGTCCACCGAAGACTTGCGACCGGGACCAGGTTGATCTCGAAGGCTCTGCGGAAGCAAATTGAAAGCCAATGCAGTACGGTTGCATAAAAGGCGATCCCCTCCCCGAGCATGGTCAACTTTGTAGGTAGCTTCGGCTATAGAGTGGTCCAATCCAATCTTGTGAAGCATGAAGACGCGAAAATCGTGCTTATCCATATTGGGTTCATGATTATGTAGATACCCAAACATCCAGTAATGCACAAAGGAGAGCTTGTAACTCTCGGGGCCGCAGAACAAACATTGAAAAGATATGAGATCAGCTGTGCGATCGTTCTCGCAATAGTAGAAAACATGGCGGGAAATGCGTAAAACCGCAATTATTCTTGCGACAACCTAATATTAGGGAGTCCGGAACGTTTTGAGAAAATTTATTGGTTTCTTCAACATAAAACGTTACAAATATGAAAGGTCAATTATCAAGATTTGACATTCCTTAATTACGACGTCTTTAATTCGATTGGGCCAAGCACGTATCTTTCCATAAAGAAAACTTTCCCTTTGAGATAGTATGTAGACTTGAAAAGGCATGGTAGTCACAAGGGCTAAGGTCAGTTCAATATGGAGGATGGGACTCATTTGATACCAAATCTCCCCAGCTCCTCCGTCGTCGCCTTCGCGTGGCGTGGTCGAGCGTTGTCAACCACAGTGAGTACCATCCTTTAGTAGAATAGCCTTGCAATCACAGTGATACTTTCGGGTAGGATTTCAAGTGTAAGCAGCCAGCGGAGCAGAGAAGAATGAGATCGTATCTTTCTTAGCGTGGGCCCGTTTGTGACAGATTCTCCGTTCACGTTCATTGATGGCCACTACAACTGCCTGTGTGGACTTTCATACGAAATTCACTTTCACACTGAGCGATAATGAAGCTTCTAAAGGCTAACGTTCACTTGCGGCAAGGAACGTTTAGCACACATGGCCCCGCACCTGATACTCACGTTCAGTTATAGAGGGAAGAATAAAACAGCCGGGTGTTCTGCACGAATGTGGGTTCCACGTAATATGCCGCGGATAATGTGACGCGGAACATAGGCCGTTCTCCGTTTCCCTTGCACTTTGGGGGAATTGCATTGGACGGAGACTAGAACAGGGTCTGTCCTGGAAGAGCGTTGACATCCAATCCGTGGTGCTTCAACGAAGCAGTCGTACCACCTACGTATTGCGAGGCGAGAGAGAGCGCAGTACTGCCCATCGACAATGTAAATCATTCCGGGCTTGAATGGTACACTGACCAAATTGGTAGCCATGAAGCAAAAAGTGTCGGAAGTCGTGTCGATCGCTCAATGACGAGTCGAAAAACTTACTTTCAACAACGAAGTAAAACACGGATCAGCTACTAATGACCTTTTCGGCACTCTTTTCGCGCCATCTCTTCTACAGCCCTGTTTTGGCGCATTCGAATGCTTCCGACATGTTGAGGGGCAAAATTTTCTCAGATTTTCCCGGGCACTCTAATATTTCCCATCTGTATTATACAGAGATGCTGTGGAGGCAAAAGTCGCTGCCGCCAACAAGTGTGAGAGTTTGGCAAGCTTTTCAGTTTCAACTCATCGATATATATTTGTCGTGCCCATGGTCGTAACAGCGAACATCAACGGAAAAGTTTACAGGCTCACCACCCATTACACGATTGCGGTATGTTTTTTATACTTAGGTCTTAACCTTTAGGGCTACGAAGACGCAACTCGCCTTCTTTGACGGACTTCCCTGTCTCTTCACCACTTATAACCCCTGTCATACACCTCAAAAGCCAAGGTCACTGCTTTTGGATGATAGACTTACGTCTTGATCAGGGCGACGATGTAAGTGGCAAGCGGCGAACTTAATACACGCATATTCACGGGTCTCGGATTAATATCTGCCCAGGTCGAGCAAGCCTTCCATTCCTCTGGGGTAGGTAAATTGGTACCAGACTCGTCTGGGAGGATAGAAACACTGACTTGTACATCGACTGGCCACCGCAAGTCATTGTATTGGCCACATACGCATTCAATACGCCACTACAATTCTGAATTGGAGTCGAATGCGTAGGCGCAACCCTCTGGCGAGGTTGATAAACGCGCCTAGATTTTATCCTATTTTTATGTATCTTGACCACTGCAGCTTCGAACAATTCCACTGTACGAATAATTTCAGAGTGATCGGCCAGAACTCGATTTTGAGCCATTGACAATCAATTTCGACGGGCGATTACTGTGGGAGAGGTCTAGCCGATTTCTGCAGAGAATTGATCTTGATTCTGTGAGTCTCTATTCTTCTTCCTTACTAATCCTAACCTGCAGTCTTCTTTGATATTCGTAGGAACTTCCTTTCATGACGCGAGTTGCTTTCCTATTTCTGGGTCTAACAAGGAAGGTCTTTCAGGGCGTGGGACGCTTTTTGAAAATGGTTTTTTGCATGGTGTAGGGGCATTAGCACTGAGTACAGAATTATGGTCCATCTCCGCTAAATGGCCTTCTGAATGCCAAAAAATGAGTGAAAATGATTTTGTCAGAAATTGCCATTTTAACCCACCAAGCGTCGTTTGCTTCAATCATCTCGTCGACTGTCCGCACAGTAGAAGGCGCCAGTGGACTGTGCATTGAAAATAACGTGAACGGTAGCCAAAAAAGGGAGCCACATGTTGGAAAGTACGGGGAAGTTTCATATATGCTCTCCACCGCTGAGCTGCCGGCAGCGACGGATGGTGTACCGGTTAGCGATGTGACTTCGATTCGGGCGATTCGGCTAGGTCAACGGTTCGGGTTTTCTAGGCGCTGCCATTTTTGAATTTTATGCTGCCACCTCCACATTGGCTCCATATTGCACCATGGCCAAGCAAGTGCCTAACTGGTCATGTTCGTGATCATGAACAGCAATAACCTCTACAAACCAGTAGAAAGATACTGTAGTCGCTACGAAGTAAAAAGAGTGAATTTCTAGTATAAATGTACGATAGCCACCACGGAAATACTGCCGCTCCACGTGTAAATTCGATAAAAGCACCGCCACCTGGTATGGATCATCATAGATGGATCACGGTTTAGTGGAGTTCACGAACGGACCATAGGCGGCGATCATAAGAACGAATCTGCCCTCTCTCAGCTTTTGGGTGATCGGCTTTTGGGTAGTTGGCTCCCAAGCCGTGATGAACCTTTGAATGATTTTCTCTTTCAGTGTATCACGCTGTATTTTACTCACCTGTCTTACTCGCGATCCACGAGAACCGACGTTGCGACTCTGTACTGGTGAACGGCTGCTGCCACTGCTAGTCGCATAGGCGTTCCTCTTGAAGTGCCGATTGTAGCCCTGTTCATCGGCATGTTCATCAAAAGTGCGCTGACCGACACCCGCCGAGTCAGTCGTTTGTTTTCCGCCGGTGTCACCAGGATTTTCAACGGACATGAAGAGCACTGTGAACTTATAGCTCTTGCGACAGCCTTCCATCCGAAGTCACGTCATTTGGGTGATTTATAACATTATGGCGACGTGGGGATAGCCACATCATTCATTAGCTGTTAAGTGGGTAGGTCAGGTAGTACTTCCTTAGTGACTCGCAAGCACAGCTTATACCATCACCTTTGTCATAGCCCGCTCACTTTGCAGAATGGTTGTGTTGCTGTGTTACTTACAGGCAAATTTCAACGATAAGCCGCGATTTTTTATATCTTATCTTTCATTTCATTATTGTTGGCAAAAATGGTTTCCGCGGTCTGATTGTTATCTTGAGTAGGTTTAGCTTGTATGGGGTTACATGAAGGTGTACTTGGGGAGGGATAAGCTAGAGAGAATGTAGTGAGCGGGCACAGGGCGTACGTATAAATGCTGAACAATGAACTACCCGAAATTTGGCGACCTTATGAATCCCTCCATGAATACGACCCCTCCTTTCCTGAAGAAACCGTATATGGACACTACACGCGGATTCTATTATACTTCCGCCCACCAAAACATGAACCTATAATCACTCGTTTCAGTGTTACACATTCTTGATCAATTTTTACTGTGACGAATCCTCTCGGACATACACATGGACTGTGCATTGAAAATAACGTGAACGGTAGCCAAAAAGGGAGCCAATTTGGACGTGGCAGCATAAAATGCAAAAACGGCAGCGCCCAGAAAACCCGATCCATCAACCCAGCCTAGTCGCCCAAATCGAAGTCCACATCACTATCCGCCGCACCTTCCGCCGCTGCTGGCAGCTCAACCGTGGAAAGCATATATGTAACTTCCACGCACTTTTCAACATGTGGCTCCCTTTTTTGGCTACCGTACACGTTATTTTCAATGCACAGTCCACTGGCGCCTTCTACTGTGCGGACAGTCGACGCCATGAATGAAGCAAACGACGTTTAGTGGGCCAAAATGGCAATTTTTGACAAAATTATTTTTTGGCACTCAGAGGGTCATTTAGCGGAAATGGACTATAGTTCTGTGCTCAGTGCTCATGCCCCTACACCATGCCAAAGACCATTTTCAAAAAGCGTCCCACGCCCTAAAAGACCTTCCTTATAAGGGCACAACTTTTTGGTCCGGTTTCCACTTCTCTTGCATGCAACTATTTTTTTATTCTAGCTAAGTCCGCTCTTAATTCACCCATAAGTGCTAACAGAAAATTTTCTGGAGTGATGAGTATTTCTTAGATTACAAGTTGTTCAACCGGCGAAGGAACTTTCATGGAAAAAGAACCGATAAAGGCCACTCACAACAGTAAAGCATAACAGTGTTACAGTTAGTCAGGATAAGTACTAATCCGTTATCTGTGAATAAAAGTTTATTATTGAAGGTTAATAAACTTTTTCACACAATACTGAACAACAATCTTAATACCTGCTCGCTAATCACCAAGTAACTACACTGTGTACAGCCATATATGAATTCCACCTGAGTTCACGTTTCAAGGCAGAAAAAGTTTCAATTTGAAAAACGTGCTTCGCCCAGATCTCAAGTTTCGTGATTGATACCAAAGCCCCCATTCCGTCGAAGCACCCCAAGAATACAATTGTCTAAGCCGATGTAACGACCATCAATGGACTCCTGGTTAACTTGGTGTGAAGCACCGACGACTGCTTCCTTCAGCTCACTGATGCCTTCTGACTGCTTGTTTCCTCTTCTTCCTAAATCCCAACACATTCTCCACTGGATGTAAGACGAGGATGTTAGCTGGCCATGGCAAAAGGTCGACCCGGTGCGGATTGAGCCAGGCCTGATTGCCTGGAACAAAACAAAATTGAGGACGTTTACGAGGAGAAATTGCCCCTCGACCATGGCTCCTTCCTTGTAATTTCCTCTGGAAAACTGAAGCTTATCCTTTCTCAGATCGTGCCAGTAGGGACGCGGGCTTCCCTTCCACTTATGCAAAAACTGTAATAATCGGCAAAGCGGCTCCCCCTTATTTGGAAGAATTCTGATACTTTTCGGAACATGAAACTTGACAGAGGACTGGTAGGGCATGCATGGGGTAGTAATAAGAACCAATTGAAGGTAATACATGGTAAACGGATGCCCAATGCTCACTACTTGCCGATGCTTATGCCTAAAATCAGAAGTCTCGATCTGTTGTTGTCCATTTTGAAAATAATAATCAGCTGAGGGTCAGCTGGCAAGCAACTGAAACTGGATGGTACTCACGAATGTTGTCGAGTCATAATAACATCATTATAAAATGTCTTTGAAGCTTATTTGACTACGAATATATTAGACGAGAATACAAGATTATCAGCGGTCTGACAAGTTTTGCCAAGAATAGAGAAACAGTGATCCTTCATTGAGTCGCAAACTTTGCTGAGCAGCGGTCGCAATCTAATAGTAGGAAGAGGTGAACCAATTTTCACCTCTTTACTGTTAAGCACCTTTGATCGGCCTAATGAATGCACTTACCCCTCTTGTCGAACGAAACACATTAACGAGTCAAAGCTAGGTTGTAAATAACAAAAGCGTTAGGATTCAATTGGTTAGTGGATCTCGTTCTCTAAGGCCTCCTCTATCGTCAGTGTTCTCATCCTGTCGTCATGTTCCCATCGTGTTTGATTGATACCGGTCACAACTTTCAAATCGAGACTTTTCTAGAAACAGTACAAGTTTTGGGTAGTTCATGGGTGGGCGTACACGGAGCAGTGTAAATTCAGGTGTTATGAAATAGGATAGATATTGTTCGTATTGTTCCTATAACCACCACGATCATTCTGATGAAACGCCTCTGATCGAGAATCATAACCCCCTCCTTTTTGTTGCAGGATTGACCTTCACAGGTTCTTTTCAGTAACAGGCGATAGAACCTTTAAAAAGTGAGAAAGTAGGATACATCTCTGTTGTGCAATTCCCTATAGTTGAATTCAATCGAAATTTCGATGTAAATGATCATGGTAGCTATACGTTAATAATAGCTACGCTCTCAATGAGCCGCTTCTTCCGTAATTTCCAGGAATGAAATTCGGTAATTCGAGTGATGCAGATCTGTACATGTAGATGTTTCTATGTACTTCTTGAGTAAGATCGTAGGCGCCAAGATCGAAGGTGCGCGGTTGTGAACATGTGATGCATGCGTTAGGGTGCGAAGCCAAACTGCTGTTTTACATGCATATGTTGTAAAAAACATTAGCAGCCATATTGCCACGATGAAAACAAAAAAAAGCAAAATGTGCCGAAAGTGCCTCATTGGACAATCGATGTTCAAGCTGCTCCTAAAATTACAGATGGAAATGAGATTTCTTGTTTTCTCATTAAGAAGTCCAAGTATGTACCTGCAATACAGACCGAGTACAAAGCAGCCAGACTTCTGAAAAGCTACAAAACACCTGCACAAGAGAATAGATTTCAGAAACCGTAACTACTCTCCGAATCTGGATGCTTTCTGGATCGTAATCCGATAGTATGTGCGAAGCATCCAGAAAACTAAGGTTACCACAGACCGTTGAATATGCATCTGTTCTAAGAGATTGGTGAACAGACAGCTTTCAACCACTACTTGAAGGAACTTTAGAATCATGAGAACTTTCTCTCCACCTTTCGACCGAGAAAGCCAGCTTATTATAACATAGCGGAGCAAGTCGTTCATTTCTAGCTTCAAAATCATCAGTTCACCATTCCAAAAGAGTAGCAGTTCCGACCGAAACCACCGATATTGGGGAGCACATTTGCAACGCTCACCGAAGTTTCGCCGATCTCAAGATCAGCGCGATACTCCTCCATCGTTCTGATGGAGCAGTTGCTGCTCTCGAAAAGGAATGGTGAAGGCTATCTAGTTCCTCTACTCTGATCTCTTCGACAGTAACGGCTACCTGCCTAGCTACAATTTTAGGCAAGGTTGATAACTCGCTCCTTCAGATCTACTTTCCGAAATGCGACATGTCATCATCAAGTCGATTGGAAAAACTGTACGGTTTGGTCCTCATAGGATCAAACCAGAACATCTAAAAGGCTTTTCACCAGTTGTCACCAAACCCTGGCCCGACTTTTCATGCGGCACCTGTCGGAATGCAGCAGGCGCACGACGTGCAGCAAAAGTAGCAACTGTGTGGCAACATAAGAACGGAGACCCTGACGGTATTGACAGTTATCGCCCAATCTGCCGCTGTCTGCATTTTACAATTTCACACAAGTCATCCTCAAAAACACTGACAGAATATTGGATGACCAAGCGGCCACGCACGCTATCGCATGCGCTATGGGCTCTAGCTATGAGGGGCGGAGCCACATGAGCCGTTTTTTACTATGGACTTTAATAGGATTTATTAGTTTCCGCTCAAACCCCGCCTCCTGTGGGCGGAATCTGGTCCTGCTACCCACCGTAAGTGTTCCCATTCTGTCGCCTGTACTCCTTCCATCTTTGAACTCTCTAGGTCCAAAGGGACAGGAGTTATGATTTTCCAGAATGTTTTCATAAAGCATTGCATTTTCGGAGAACGCCCGCCCATCGGGGGTGGGTCTCCCCAGTTCGATCTAACTAACCAATGCTTACCTCTAGCCACCTTTAAACCCCAGGCTGAAGCCGTCTTGGAACTGAATTTGAAATCATGGCCCTCAGTATAGCTCGTTTCGATGCACGTCACGCCCACTATTGGCGGGGCTCCGATGTGTGCTTTATTCTTTTCGAGACATGGCCCACCCATCCCACGCTTGAAACAATCTCTCCAGGCAAATCTAAAGGAGCTAAGGAACTCCTTGACAGACATACAGACAGACTACAAAAGGACAGAACGCTTTATAGTAAGTAGGATGGTCAGTCAAAGCAGGTCTATAGGTCGATTGTAATGAATCTTCTTCGAAACACTGCAAACAAGCAGAGTTTCGGAGAGGGTTCATCACAAGCGACCACGTCCACATTAGACTCACTGCATAGGATCCTATTATGTCTGATGTTCCTCGATTTTAGAAGCCTTTAATACTGTCGAGGTACAAGCGGTAATCGAAGCCCTGGGCAACCAGGGCGTTCTTACTCAATATATAAGGATGCTTTGTGACTCTACTACAAGACCAGGATTTTGCCATTCTATAAGGAAGTCATTGCCAACGTGAAGAGCGGGGATCGGCAGGACGATACCATTTCGGACAAAGAGAATATTTTGCGTCATTTGGAAGTTGCAGACGTGGAGGTCGACGGCCGCTATTCACATGACCTTCGCTTTGCAAGCGACATCGTACTTATAACATCGAACACCAGGCAGTTGGACGAATGCTGGCCAAATTTGACAACGCTCGTGAAGAGATGAGCCTGCGACTGGACGACTGGATCTACGATAAGTCTGCCCTCTTCCTTCTCCGAGCGTTAATCCCATCCACTGTTCGTCGGCCGTCTCCATTTCATTCCAGGCATCCTCTGCCGTCACCTTAGCTTCGGCGAGGTCATTTTCGATCACGTCTCGCCATCTCTTCTTTGGGGCTACTCTTGGTCGCTTACCTTGAGCCTCGAACTCCATTGCTTCCCTTATCGGATGGCTCTTGGGTCTTCTTAGTACGTGCCCGAACCATCGCAGGCGCTGCTCTCGCATCTTCAGTTGAACTGGTGCTGTTTGCATAGCCGTCCTGACGTCTTCATTTCTGACCCGATCCAACCGCGTCCAGCCGCAGGCCCCTCTGAGCACTGTCATTCAACGGAGTGAAGCTGTCCTTCATGGGATTTGCTCACAGGCTAACACTCGCTGCCGTAGAGCATCGTGGGCCTTACCGACTGTCCGATACACCTTTCCTTTGACGGTCGCAGAGGATACCGGTGGACTCCCTCCACTTCATCCATGCCGCATTTATTGGGGATTTTACGGCCTGATCCACGCCACGATCAGCGGCTAGACCACTCCCCAGGTCGCGGAAGTCCTGGACCTTTCCGATGGCTTCCCCGCGGCCGTCGACGATTGACTCCGGGCCCTCCTCGGAGCTCAGGAACTTGGTCTTCTTCACCTTCAGCCAGAGTCCATTCTTCGCCAATACACTCTGCTAATTCTGGAGTTTGTCCTGAAGTTCCTCCTTGCTCTCCGCTATCAGAGCGATGTCAGCAGCGTAGAGGATGGTCTTCAGTGGTCCTTCCATGAGTCATCTGTGATGACGTCCATCGTGAGCAGGAAGAGGAACGGGATCAGAGCTGATCCCTGGTGCACCCCAACAGTGACATCTATTGCTCCGGTTTGGCAGTGTGAGGTGCGTATCGTTGCGGTGGAGCCATCGTACATGTCCTTCACCAGAGAGATCAGGTGTTCTGGACCCTTTCGTTTTCGGAGCGCTCTCCAGAGGGCCTGTCGCGGGAGACATTCGAAAGCCTTCTCCAGATCAAGGAAAGCTAGGTAGCAGGGTCTACGCTTTTCTCGATACTTCTCCATAACTTGTCTAGCTATGAAGATGGCGTCCGTTGTAGACCTTTCAGGCATGAAGCCGAACTGCTGCTGTGAGATTGGGACCAATTCTCTCAATCTTGAGTCGACCAGCCGCTCGCACACTTCCATCGTGTGAGCAGTCAACCTGACCCTCCGGTAGTTGGAACACTCCATCGCGTCCCCCTTGTGCTTGGAGATTGGAACGATAGTACTCCTCCTCTACGCATATGGGGTTTTTCCTTTAGCGGTGACAGAGTTAAGGAATCGGGTGAGCCACTTTATCCCGTGCTCTCCGAGCGCGTTCCATGCGTCAATCAGTACTCCATCCCAACCAGTTGCCTTCCCAATCTTCATCTTTCCCATTGCTCTACTCACCTCAATCTCTGTCCAAAGATTGATGGGGCCAGCCGTGGCCTCTAATTGGGAGCTGTTCTTACAGGCGAATTCTTCGTTGAGGAGCCCGTCGAAGTACATCTCCACCTACGCCGGACCTCGCTAGGAGTCCTCAGGATTACACCCGCGCTGTTCCTGACGGACCTCACTACCCCGATGTCCTGAGTGGCGCGGTGACGCGCTTTCGCAGTCTGTCCTGCGTTGTCAACACGAAGCCAGAAACGCCGTCGGTGGTCGGTCGGTTGAAACAGTGCACGTCGGTGGAGTCTGAAAGCGTCCATTGCGGTCTTCCCTGCTTCGTCATGCACCTCAGACTTGGACTCTAACCGACTCAGCATCGACCGACCGGCGGTGGGGCACCCAACGAACACCAGAACTGCAACAACTCCGCGATGGACATTCATTCGTCAAAGCTTGAACGAAAAGAACGCTATGCCTAGTACTCCTCGATGGAATCAGCACTGTCTACTGGACTACATTGGCTCACGAATGGGAGGACGACAGATACTTTTAGGCGTTCGCTTGAACTATGATTCTACGTAAGACAATGTATTGGGTTATCCGAAATTTTCCGCCGATTTTTCTCTGAAAAAGTAGATCCTCCTCTATATTCCTATTAAGATTCTGTCAACATTTGTCGAAGTTTTTCTGTTCAGTACTCGTGTGAAAATGGGGAACTACTGCGCTCATTTTCGACATCTGAAGTATTTCTTCTATTGCAAGGCCTAGAATGCGACTCAAGCCGCATGAAAAATATATGACGTTTGAGTAGACCATGCCCTAGAAGAACGTACAGTGCATGACTAATTTGCGAAATCCTATCAGTGTGAATTTACCCTCGAAGACCGGCAACCTTCAAGGAGACTATCATCAGTTGAAACGACCAAATCAAAGTGTGAACCAAAGCGAATCAGCACATAACTATTCGTGGAGTAGCATCAGGGCTTGGTGTTTCGAAATCAACCATTCATGGTCATCTGCAGACACTTGGTTTTGCAAAACGCCTTGATGTTTAGATATCTGGCGAAATGAGCGAGCGCAATGCGATGAACCGCGCCTCCATGTGCGACTCGTTGCTCGAAGGAAATAAAAATGGGCCGTTTCTGGAACGCATCAGCACGAGTGACGAAATTCGGATTGTGTACAGCAATGAGGAGCGGAAACTATCGTGTAGCCCCCTAGTGAGCCGTCACAAACCGCTGCAAAAGTCAAAATCCAGGAGCGGATGACTATGCCGAGTTGCTGATGGGATTTCAGGGAAACTTTAGCAACTACCATGAGCTGTTGTCGCACAATCAAAAGATGACTTAGGAAAGGTACTATAGTTAGCTAGAAAATATAGAGGCAGCGATAGACCTAAAGCGACCCGAAGTGGCCAATTGTGAGGGCGTAATCTTCCAACAGGGTACCTCCAGACCACACGTATTTTTGGCCACTCGTCAAAAGTTGCTAAAGCTCGGGTGGGATGTCTTACCNGTGAAGAACTCCCAGCTTCCTATTCGACTTGTTTTCCGACCTCCCCCTACACTGAAGGATCTCCTGACATCCTCTCGAATGTACGAAAAACGGTGCCGCGAGCAGTGTTGTCGCTACTGTACATCTGAAAAGATCTGCGAGCTTCAAGGCACCGTCTATTTGATTCAATGCGGAGGATGTGGAGAGAAGTACGTGGGGGAGACCGCAAGACCCTTGAAGATCCGTCTGGACGAACATATGTAGAAGAGCGTTGGCTAATCCCGCTGCCTACCCACACAGCAGCTTTTCCAGGCACCGTACACTCAGGCATGAGAAGGAGAATGCTCCATCTTTCGATGTGAGAGTTTTACATAGATATTTGGTACGGCCTCTGGAAAGGAAAATCATGGAGGCACGGGAAATATACCGTATCCGACCGGAAATCAACGCAAAGGAGGAGATGCGTGACTTGCTGAGACTGATTGAATGATAACGCTCCGTCGCCTCAGGAGAAGAGCGGTCTCATTTTTCTTTCAAGTTCTCCGCCAATAGGTCCACTTCCCTTCCCTCTTCCCCCAACATTTCCGGTTGGTTTGATAGGATCCGATGTGTTCTATGTAGTAACTGATTGTTGACTGGTCGTTTGCAACTACAATATGTATTGTAAAGTTAAGGTCTGAAGAAGGCATTATATGCCGAAAGCTAACCAGTAAAGTGGAGTATCAAGAGCTTCGAAAATACACATGAAAAACAAGTTGGACTGAAGCTAAGAGATACCAGCATCTTGAAATGGAGGATATATGGTTTAATCAATGAATTTCTTCTTCTAGGAATTTTAATTCAAAGATGAATCGAAAATCGGCGGGAACTTTTCGGGCAATCCAATAATTCTGCTTTTAGTCCACAACGGCCTATAAACGGTAAGGATCATTAGTGATGATTTGAATCGACCGATATCGTAGCATTGAAAAATGTCGTGTCAACACCCACTGATACTTATGGTTATTTTCAGTTGTTCTACGGTAGAAGAGAGCTCTTGGCGATCATTACATTCTATTCACGTCAAAATTTGGTATTAAACGCCATTAACAAACCGGCATTACAGTAGCGAAGTATCCTCCTATCCTATCCTTTCCAGGCGCTATCAGTAATGTCACTATTGAGGCGCGAAAACTTTGAAGTTACTGTCATTATTTCTGGCGTGACAGTAACTGGGTTCACCAAATTCCTGGATAAGTTTGTAAATTTTCAACGATGTTTCAGAGGTAGTCCAGGTCCTAGTATCGGCTGAGATCATGCGTTTTGTCTACAACTCAACATTTTTGCGACGAAGGCGGGAATTATAAAATTATTATCAAGAATGTCTATGCGTTTCTATTGTTCCCGCTCGACTAAAAACTTGCCATACACTTGTTGTATTGGATTAGTCTAATCTGATCTCGTGAGCCTCCGCCCACACCTGCCTGCCGCATTCTTCTAACTGTGCCCAATTACCTAGGTGCAACACCTGCTTTACCTCTTCTTACTTGATAAATCTGAGAGCCAGCCGCCACAAATTATGCTTCCAAGTGGATACCATTACCTCTCTGCACGCCACCATAGCAGTGCTATGTAAGTAGGAAATTTTCCTTCAACCGATACCCCTTGAAACAAGGGTACAAGGGTTCTACCTTGCAGTGGTGTACTAGCTTGAGGCTGGGTCAGAATATTCGTCAGAATAGGAATAAATAGAATAGAATAGAATAGAATAGTCAGAATAAATTCGTAATATCCTAGGCGTAGCTGTTAAACAGAAGCAGCACATATTGTATTCTAGCTTATTAAAATGTAAAGCGAAAGAGGAATCTTGTAGACGGCTACTGAAAGATCGTTGTTGGAAAGCGATTGAACGTGGTTCGAAGGTCTGTGACTTCGATCTAGGACAAAAGCTACGCTATGCGCTTAGTACAACACCCTGAGGAGCGAGCAATACGGAAATCATTACGTAGCTAGGACCACTCAACAAGTGAACAATTCGCGAAGTCGGGCACGAGTTACTGCTATTGGCGGCGCATTAGTACCGGAGAAGGCTCTGGATTTTTTCTAGCCTACGAGAATGAGATCAGTGGTAGAAAGATTTTTGAAGTGTCCACATCCACGAGAAAAATCCCGAGCTGAACAACCGAAATGAGTGCATTGCCATAACAAGCGAATTTCTGCCATTCATTTCTTTTTGTGGGCTTTGAGAACACCGCGCAACTCTTATCAAAAGGCCGTCAATGGTGTATCTCATTGATCCCCGTTTGCTTACGAAATTTAGTGGGACGACAACGTTGGTGGAACCGCAGAAGGTTGGTTTCTCGGTTGGGATCTTTTCGCGTTCAAGTTTCTGGGAGCTGTTGAAACTGGGCTAGCGCGTTTGGGCGCTTGGTCGGGTGAACCACAGATCAGAAGCTCCGAATTGCTTTCAGGTCCTGAAGACGACAATTTGTCGAAACGTCGACCAATAAAGCGGTTTCTGCCTTAAAGTCGCAGTACACGATAATTTTGGGTAATCCAGATCATGATGAAAAATGGAAGACAAGATCGAAACTAGTGCGACTGAGGTGAAGAAACTGCGTGCATCGGTGTTTCTAAAGTGAAAAAAGGCTTCGGGTTGAAAAAAGGGTTAAAAGTTAGAAGAGTTTAAGAGTTAAAAGGGAAAAAGGGTTAAAAAGTGGGCTGGACGAGAATGAAACCAGAAAAATGAAGGAGTATGGGGCGTCCGGACGAGCTAAACAGTGTGTTTCTCTGCGCGCGTGTGGGTCCTGGTGCGACAATGGTAAGCAAAAATTCACCAACTTATAAGCATAAATAAACAAAAAAAACCGCGGCAGCAAAAAGAAAAACAGAGGAAAAAGAATGGGAGAAAAACATCGCCTCATCACTCGGCGATTAGCTGATTGTGCGTGGGTCCTAGAACGAATAATAGCAATCTGTATTGTCTCGGCACTCGTCTAACGTGACACCGATCAAGAGGAAAGCGAACTACGGCAGCAACGGGGCATCCACTATGCCTTAAGCGCCGAGATTGCGGGAGCGAAAGGGTCCCTTCTACCACCCATGGGGGGCGCTGAGTATTCCTAAAAGAAGAACTCACTAACCTTTTTTTATCGTGAACCGTGCCTTTAACAAACCTGTACGACAAAACAGCGAAAAACATTATACAATTTGGCCAGATTCCAAGAAGCCGAACGTGGACGTCAGAATAGGGTTACGCTGCAACCCCATACCGATTCCCGTGACTAAAGAACCCAAAGTGCCCAAGCTCATGTGGGACGGCGCTCTCCTTAAGCGATAGGATCACCGTAGTAAGGCTATCCTGTGGGACGAAGATGTACTACGACCACTTATCCTCGCCTTAGCCCCTGCAAGCTGTCCCTGCCCAGTCAGGTAGCGCTGGATCAGCACACAGCCAAAGGCGAAGAAATTTCAGGGCCAGAGGCTACCAAAGGAGACGGACGAGAGTGAGCCAGCTGATAGCTTGCACCTATAATTGTCGAAGCATCAGCTCGGCCGCTCAGCTTTCGGCACTCATCGATGAAGCTGGACGGATTAAGTACCATGTAGCCGGCTTGAGCGAGACGAAGCGGAAGGAACCTCTCTCATGCACCTGGACCGACGGAAATTCAGTGTTCTAGGAGCCTGAAAAAAGATTTCAACGTCAGGAGGTGTTGGTTTTCTTGTGTCTCCGAACTTCTCCAAGCACGTAAAAAGCATAACGTTCCATGGGCACCGACTCGCCATACTAACCGCGTACCTTACGAGAGATTCGCAAGTCACCATCATAAAGGCTTACGCGTCTGCAGCTGACAGCGATGAAGGGAAGCATCACAGCTTCTACGAACAACTCGAGGAGCTCGTGCGTAGGCAACGTGGTTACGTCGTTGTGATGGGAGACTTCAACGCCCGGGTCGGATCACGAAAGCACGGCGAGGCACATTCGGCAGAAGAGCGCAACGAGCCTGGGGAGAGATTAGCGAGTTTTTGTTAACTGCATCATCTCTACCATGGCGATAGTCAGTTCCTCAAAGCACCCGGAAAAGATGGACTCATATCTCGCCGAATGGACAACACTGTCACAAAATCGACCATATCTTGTGCAATCTTAAAACCATGACGGACATTGCGGTTGTCCCTTCTTTCAACACGGGAGCGATCATCGTTTACTGCGAGGGCGTTTTCACCTAGATTGACACGCATACGCTCAAGGCAGCCGTGCCCCACTATGCTGGACGAAGTTGCGGTCATGAGGCTTGCAAAAGAAGAGTTGTTTGAAGTGATGGATGACATCGACACCGACTACGAGAACCTCGTGCAAACCGTAACCGCAATCGCACACAGCTGTCGCAAAGTTGCTCCCAACCACAGTTCTCGTAGCATCTCTGCTTCTACTCGTGCATTACTCGAAAAGCGAAGAAATATGGATCAACAGGAAAACCACGTGGAGTACCCTTTGCTAAGTAGGTTGTGTAGGCAACGAATTGCTGAAGAACAGGTCAATTTTGCAGAATCGAAACTCCTTGACGAGGCAGAGAACAGGCGGACTTTGAGGAAGGCGAGAAGAAAGATAGCCGAGCACCGTCTTAGGATTCCATGCTTAAAAACTGCGAATGGAACTCGATGCTGCTCCATACTGGAAGGAAAGGAAACTTGACAACGTTCTACGCTCTGCTCAGATCGGACCTTCCAGTTGCGAGAAAAGAAAGATCAGTTCTGGAGGAAACGCTGCCTTTTTTGCCATCAGGGTTGCGTCATGCGATTGAAACGATGCCTCGAGGCAAGGCGCCAGGGAAAGACGGCATCTCCGTGGAGCTTCTACAAGCGTGCGGATCTCCTTTATATCAAGCACTTGCAAGGCGATACACTCGCTTCTTGGCGGAGTGTACGGTTCCAACGGCGTAGAAGCAGTCTTCGACAGTGCTGCTGATCAAGAAGAGCGACAAATAAGATCTAGCGAACTATCGTCCTATCACGCTTCTGCCAGTACTTTATCAAGTATTCACACGTTGTATACTGGCACGAATCCGTAGGAGCCTGAAAGAGGCTCAACCGGTATAACAATCGGGTTTTCGTCGAAACTTCAGTACCGTCGAAACCTCGACCACATCGCAACTTGCCGACGTCTTATCGAGGCTTCCCGGGAGCATCGTCTTCCCCTCGTAATGACCTTCACTGACTACAAGAAGGCGTTCGACTCGGTGGAGCCAGTAAAGGTCTGGGAGTCGCTGGAGGAGCAAGGTGTTGAAAGGATCTACGTGGACGTACTACGAGAATGCTACTCAGACTGTACAACGGTATTCCATTCTTTCTACAATGACGTTGTAGTAGCACTTCAGAAAGGAGTACGACAATGGGATCCGATATCGCCAAACCTGTTTTCCGCCTGCCTAGAGCACGTCATACGTAGCTGCAACTGGAGTAACTTTGGTGTTAACATCGACGGTGTGCGTCTTAACCATTTGCGATTTGCCGATGACATTGTGTTAATCACGGACTCTCCAGAACACGCTTCTGAGATGTTGCATCGCCTAGATGAGGAAGGAAGCCACTGTGGTCTCACCATCAATACTTCTATGACCAAAGAAATGCGAAACCAATTCTCAGGGGATACCCCTGTACTTCTGGAAGGAGGTGCTATCGAAAACGTTGGCGAGTACGTGTACCTCGGGAGCCAGCTTAACATGAGGAATGACTTAACTGGAGAGTTAGCAAGACGTCGCAAGGCTGGATGGGCAGCATTTAAATCAATAAGAAGAGTACTAGAGGAGACCAGGGACTGCAAACTTCGAGCAGACTTTTTCAATTCAACGGCGTTGCGTGCCCCCAGATACGCGGAGAAACCTGGGCTCTGACAAAACCATTAGAAAGACATTTAATGTTCACCCAGGCTTCGATTGCCCGTCTTCTTTTGGGTCTAACGCTGAGTCGGCAACGAGAGCTCAAACTTCATAATTCCGACGTCAGAGCAATGTCGAAAGTTAGAGACGTTCTAGTTCACGTCGATGAAGCGAAGCACAGATTTGCCGAACACCTAATGAGAAGAGAGGATGGACGATGGAGCTTGGCCACTACACGATGGTACCCGTGTGAGAAGAAGTGGCCGCATGGCCGTCCTCCTTTACGATGGGCAGATTCTCTAGCTTGTCGAAACAACGTCTAGATCCGGAGTTCTTTAGGGTGAATACGACTGGACAACCAGAGCTCAAGATCGATAACAATAGAAAAGAAGTTGGGACCCGCGCAAGGCCAATCGCCGTGCTGATGGTCGGGTCGCCTAAGTCGAAATATCTAAGTAAGTGACCGATGGTCTCGATCAGATCATTCTTTCGAAAACCCTAAGCATTGCCGTACTTCCGCTCAGCAACACTTTTTTACTGGTTTAATGAAATTGACAGCTGCGGATATTATCAAATACAAGCAAGAAGCCGGGCAGTCACTCAATGTTCAAGAAAAGGAATATGTATTCCAGTAAAAGATGAGATTCAAAAAGCAACAAATGATAGGGTTAGCATGTCATGCCTTGTCCTCGTAGCAAATATCCTACTATATGTAACGCGCTAAGTGTGTCTGTTGGTTTGTCTGTGTGTGTAGTTTTGTGTTTGACCGGAAATTCATAACTCAGGTTCCCGTCGATCTAGAGATTTCAAATTTGGTAGGAGTACAGGCGGCAGGATAGGAACACTAGTGGTGGGTGGCGGGGCAGGACTCCGCCCACAGAGGGTGGGGTTTGTGCGAAATAAATGCTTGAGCGGAAAGTCATAACTTCTGCCCCCGTGGACCTAAAGCGCTCAAACTTGGTAGGAGTAGAGGCGGCAGCATGGGAACACTTACGGTGGGCGGCAGGACCGGGCTCCGCCCACAAGGGGCGGAGTTTGTGTGAAAAACTCAAACTCGAACCTAGAGCCTTCAAATTTGGCAGGAGTACAGGTGGCGATATGGGAACACTTATGGTGGGTGGCAGGACCGGACTTCGCCCACAAGGGGCGGGCTTCGTGTGAAAAACTTAAATTTGGACCTAGAGCGTTCAAATTTGGTAGGAGTACAGGCGGCACGATGGGAACACTCATGGTGGATGGCAAGATCGAACTCCGCCCACAGTGAGCGGAGTTCGAGCAAAAACTCATAACTCCTGACCCCGTGGACCCAGAGCACTAAAATTTGGTAGGAGTATAGGCGGCAGGATGGAAACACTTATGGTGAGTAGTAGGACCGGACTGGTTTGAGCGGAAAATCATAACTCCTACCCACAAGGGGCGGGGTTGCAGAGAGATGTCAAAGTGGACCTAGAGCGATCAAAGTTGGTAGGAATACAGGAGGCAGGATAGTAACACTGATGATAG
>UZAF01016223.1:33615-88596 GCA_900617895.1 Haemonchus placei | reverse complement strand
CCCCCCCCCCCCCCCCCCAAACTCACTTAGCACCGACCTGATTCCTCAGAAAGTTAGGTAGTACTTGAATGGTGGAAAAATTGAAAACGGGAACAAGGATTTACTCTTTTGAAAGGGCTTTTAAATGAATTAGGAGAGAATCGGGATCAGAAAATTTGAATGAAAAATAAAGGCGTCCGATTGCATGTTCTGTAGTTTTGCGTAGCTTAAATGAAACTTTTGCACTTGAGCGGTTAGTTTCGCGACTTTCTCATCGTGTCTGATCCCTTTTCCAATTCCTTCTTCCATCTGCTTTTTGCAAATGGAAAAAGGAATTGGTGAAGGGATCAGGTACGATGAGAGCCCAAAACCTTACTCCCTTGGAACTCCTCCCTCTTTCCTGCTCAGTTGAGAATGTCAGTCTCTCTGGCTCAGAATCACTCTGTATGATTTTGGACTGATTTATCCAACGCTGTGTCCGTTAGCATTCAAACGGAGATCATAATAGAGTAGCCTTCTCCAAATACATTTTCGTTTTTCGTAATTTTTGTATACTGCGGGAGCGAAGGGTGGAGTTGGGTGCAGCTTTACCACTCCCCAACTTCTTACAAATCGTATTAGAACCCCGTTGAGGCAATCCAACTGTCTGAAATACCTGATGCCGCCTTGTTTGGACACATACAGGCATCTGCACCTGTTTTCTGCATTAGTTACTTCTCAGGCCAATTATGTGAACAAGCGCAATTCGAGATGGTAGTCAAGTATGTGGTACTTCTGAAAGTCGACTGAACACCGAGTATCACAATGCTGCATTACAATTTGTTTTGTTCATATTTAGTAGACGAATAATATGTGCCGTATTTTTCTTCCCATACGCCTTCTCATTTACTCATCTTCTATTTCTCTTTTTCTGCCTTTCGTTCTTTTTTATTTTTCACTTCCCTCCCCCTTACTTTCTAATTTTCCCCTTTATTAACGTGCTTCCCACGCATACGGTCTTCCCCTACATATGTCAGCTTGCATATGTTTAGCCTTATGTTTGTTAAATCCACAGTTGCAAGAACTAGTTCTAAACGTTATTTGATGACGGCTAAGTGCACCTTTGAAGAAGGCCGCCCAGGAATCAAGGGAATATCTCCGTTTGAAGGTGTGCATAAAAGTGGTGAATTTTGAGGGGCCCAAAGAATTCATTGACTTCAAAGTTGTTGGTGGAATTTTGTGAAACTTGTTCGTGCTACAACTTGTGGCTAATGTGGATTTCTTTGTTCATACACTCTCGATGAACCCATTATTGAAGAGCCGTTCCTAGAAGGGTGGCAGATGAGGACGGAGCATTTTGGATTCAGTCTCTCAATTAAACTCTTATTGTGTGGTTATGGGGTGGCCCGTTTTGGTGCCTTACTTCATTGGTACCTACCCAAAATGAAAGAATTTGCAGATTCGAATTTTAGAGGTTAGGGGAGTCAGCCCAATCGCACCCTGCTCAGACCGGTTGAGTTGTCAATAAATACATTCAAATCCGTAAGTGCAGAGTCTTGATTCGTATTTGTAGAATTGAAATCCGCTTAACTTTTTAATTTTGATTATTCGCCTCCACCTTTGTAAAAGCGCACCATCGCAATTTCTTGTTGTGGTCGTTTCAGGTTCGTCAGTGTGAAGTCCGATCAATCAGAGTTGATTTATATTATTGCAATACCGACAGCAATCTTTATTTGCAGTCCATTTCTCCAGCTCTTTTCCCCATCAAATTGCCAACTTTTTTTTTTGTGATTTTCCCTTTTAACTGATCCTTATGCTTTTGTTTTCTGAAGATGAAGTAGTGCATAAATGTAACCAGGGTTCAAGGTAAATCTTTGATACTCCCATTTCCCTTCTCATCAGGGAGTTTGTTTCTCGATACATGGCCAGTTCGTTTGTGGTTCGAGAAAGGGAGGATATCGAGCTCGAATTTTGCGATAAAGAGGAAGAGCTCCTTGTCTCAAGAGCCGTCGATTACTACTACCCCTTTGTCTGGAATAGTATTCTGGCTTCTTGAGATTGAAGGCTTCCGATCTGACGTATTTGGGCCCGAGATCTCCAAACGGGCTATAATTCGGCCACTTCAAACACTTGCGGAATTTCAAGTGTTTCGTCTAACCTTTTGTGATTGCACTATTAGCTAAATATCAGGGTGCATCTTCCGAGAAAACTCATACTTCACGTATGTATTTTCGAAATTCCGAGAAATATGGCTGTTTTGCCTGCTTTTATACGGTTTATCACACATCTTGTATTCAAATATACTACCTAAGTTTAGCTTTTTGTATATTTAATCCTGATCCTCGATTGAGGAGATTCAATTTGCCGCATCTCCTCAATCGAGGATCAGAACCAGCTAGTCAAGCTTTTTGTGCTTCTGGGCCCATTTTATGGTGTCGGAATTGTTTGTTCGTGAGTGGATAACATCCTATTTTAAGCAGCGGCAAGACGGTGCACATTCTGGTATGTGCCAGACATTTGGATTGCTTTTTCATGATTACGAATTAAGGCCTGGTGTAGGCTCATCCCACCCCATTTTGTCGACTAATGACCACTTCCTCAATCTTTGAGTTTGCCGGCTGAATATAACTCTAGCCGACATTATGTGGGGAATTATATTGTCTCCTTGTTTGCCATTCCATATGGAGCGATACCATCCGATACCGAGTGGAATCAGATATCGATCGAATCGGTTATCGCCTTTTGTTTATCGATCGAGAAAGGGCTATTTGGCCGACTAGTTGGTTGGGCTGATGTAGTGGTCGGCCGGCGGCCGGTTGACCGAACCCGGCGGACGACGTTTGCATTTCCATTCGTTCTGCTCTCATCGATTGGCTGCTCCTACATAACATTAACCATGGAATTATTATTAATGCGAGTATTTCTAATGTAGTTACCTTCCCTACTATCTCCATACTTGCTTTTGCAACTGTTATTGCATTGATTTTTTGGTTGAACTTTTCATAGCGTCGTCAGTACCATTGGTTGTTTTCACTGGGGACACATCTTATTGCTAATTAATGCGATCCACCTTCATAACGTCATAAAAAGGTGTCGAATCGCCGTGTAAATGCTTTTGCATCGAGGTCATCTCAATCTTAAGTGCCCATAACTAAGTACGTGGATCGATAGAGTTCTTTCACACCTGACGTCAGTCTCTGCCGTCCCAAACCATAATTATAGGTAGGATGGAAGACCACCACTTATGCAGTCGCTCTCACTGAATTTTGGGACGATGGAGGAGGTGTTTGCCAAGTTTCAAAAAACTTGAACACTGAGATTTGATTTGACAAATTTTAAGAGACTTAACTAAATCGCAGGGTTTATGGTTTAGGTATAGGAAACTTTTGAGATGTATAATGTCGGGAATATGCGGAAATGTGAGGAGGCAGCATTGGATAGAAGTGAAATTGGTGGATGATAAATCAAGTCAAAGGCCTTAAATTAAGTGACGTCAGAAGCTGACGATTGTTGATCTTTTTATCGAGGATTGAGCCAGTCTTACAACCCCTACTTTTCCATCTGAATATAAAAAGCACTTTTGGGTAAAAAAAATAAGATTCACTATTTGACGTGCTTGCCATTTCGCTAGGCACTACTCCAACATATAAACTCAAAAAAATCTCGAGTGAAGGATACGAAACTCAAAAAAATCTCGAGTGAAGGATACAGTGGCTAAAGATGCTGCCCCGCTTCGTGAGAGCGATTTTGCCTAGGCTTGCTTACACCTCTATCCTTAGTGTTATGGAGGACTTGCTGCACTACTTGCACGGGTATGGCCCGGCTCAATCAGTTATTTCCTCTCCAACCAAGTATCTTGCACGAATTCGTAACATCTTTCTTGTTCACATCGATACTTTTGTTGTTTTGATTCTAGTTAAGTAAGGATAGTAAAAAGGATTGAAGAACAGGTTTTTCAGAGCCAGTAGTAGAGATCCACTCAGTTAGCCTTCGATATGATTTTCTGAGATTCGAGCATATCGTAATTACTGCCCTCGACGTCGTTGTGTTATGAAAATCGATTTTCCGATGTCGACATAAAGTCATTTTTCACGAGGCGTCCGATATTCGGCTCTTTTTCTGTTCGGTCGGGTTCTGCAATATTCTATCTGAACGCAGTGGTACTTGCTTTTGTAAAGTAAAAATGCTTAGCGTCAACTTCCACTGCTATCGAGATTTTAATGAGTCTTAGGCCTGTCAGGCCGCCTAAGGAAGAAGGGACAATGTTGGTCCTTTCGATTGAGATTTGATCCCCGAGTTTACGTGGTGCAGGTGTCGTCACTAATAACCTCCACTGTATTAACTTTTCATAGCGTTCATTCACAAACTCTTACGCTTACATGTTGGTCGGGGCCCGCTGGCCTTTTCTCTGGCTACAGGCATGTAAGCTACAATATCCCTTCAGGCACTTTCCTATTCAATTGTTGTAACCGAGTGAAACGACTCGGTGTGGTAGTAAACAACATCTCACATGTGGGTGATTCTTTAATAAGCACAACCATTTTGGGATCAGTGTGGATGAGACCTATTGAAATAGATTCATGTCATTCTTTCCCATAAAACCACCCATTTGATCATTAGCTTCTCAAGCCTTGAGGATTTCCAGATTTCCAGGGATGTGTGATTCAGTGAATAGGATTCAGATTATAATTACGACAAAATGACTGCTTATCCCAACTTCTACTATTCTCACTAATGAAAGATTAGCGTGGCTGTATTATGGTCAGTACGAAATTTCTCGTCGATGCGCTTGACCCTGAACGTCTTTGCCATGACATGAAGAGGTGTCCCTATATTCATTACGAACCATTCAAGCAGAATCCAAATAAGGCTTTCAGTCATTCTCGGCACTGTGATGGAATCTCTATTTGCAGGTTACCACATTTATGGTAATAAAAACGGTGAGTTCGCCAACGCTTCGGCTGTGTCGCCATATGTCACGCCTGGAAAGCCCAGGAATAGCATCTGCCCCTTCCATTCCCCAAACACCAATTGCAGTTTCGGGAAAGCTTTGACTAGGAACTTTTTCCTGATGAAGCGGCAAGATGGAAACGCTATCTTGATAGAGTGATTTCATCGTACTGGTTGAGGATTATACACTGATCAAGAGTATCAGTATAGTTAGCATTGGCAATTTAGAACCCCCAGCTGGCTAAGTAAGGCTTGGCGGACTTGTTTCAAAGGATGTGGCTTGTTTAAATATTTGTGTTGAAAAGGAAGTGTTGAAGCTACAGACTCAAGATGAGCCTCTTAAGTTCTCCGCCAAGCGGCAAAAGCCCTTGAGGGTGCTGGAGAGTGGAGGAATGGAATCGATGAATTGAATTATAATAGAAGGCTCAGCGCTCGATGATTCAAGACTCTCAGCTTCCAATTTATTATCAAGACAAGAAGAGCTACCATCTCGAGGTCTTCTGCCATGTCGAGTACCCTTCAGAGAAGAGGTCTAAAGTAAGGGCAGAGGGAGCTCATAGAGTGATTTCGAATAGTTTTTTTTTTTTGTTTTGTTTAGCATATCTTTTACGTAATCAGACGTCAAGCTCCTGGCATCTGGCATAACCCATAAATTCGTCTTTCTCCTGAGTTAAAGAAACATTTGAACACCCAGCTGGTCGGAACAAAAAAATTTTCGGGCCCAACCAAGTTTTAAAACATGCCTTCTTTACCGAGTTCTATATTACTCGTGGACTTATTGCTCCTTAATTAGAAGGTTTTGAAAATCAGGTTGGATATAGAGTGGTGCCATCTGCAACGTGTAGACGAAACGGGGTCCTCAACGATCGTGCCGGTCCTGCTTCGATCAGCTCTCAATGAAAATCCACGAGAAGTACATGGTCGAAGGGAGCAATTATTTGCAAGTGCACCTTTTCATTTTAATTTCATGCAGTTCCTAGTTACATGTACTTTCTACGCGCTTTTTGTGAATCCCTGGACGTCTGCATCGGCCAATCGCAGTGAGAGACTCAGAGCGATACGCGCGCGCATTGATTCTTGATAGCTGTCCGTCCAGACGGACACCTTTGCTGACAGCCGGCTATTACTGATTTGACGCACCCGATTTTAGCCTTCCCTTATCAATCTCTCAGAAGCTGCTTATAGAGCAATATGTATCACTTTTTGTTAATTTCCCTTATTTGACCTCTCATGTACTTGTCTGACCTTCCCAGTTTCGTGACTGTTCGACTGGTCAGATTGTATCGCCTTCGAGTGCCAGATTATTCTTGTTTTTTTTTTCGTAGAGTCACAGATATTTCAAGAGGTGTAAGAGCGCGCGGTAATTGATGAGCCAGTCCGGGCTTATTTCGCAGAGCGCTTCACATGTGTGCCTGGTCGCGTTTTTTACAACCATTTTGAATTGTTATTGTTCAGAACACCCAAATATTGATTGATTAGCATTCGGCTCATGTAAACAAATCGGCCAGCCCGATTGAGGAATCCCGATCAGAAGCTTTAATTTACTCAGCTGAAGCACCACATTTTTCGTTCATACTGACAAGGATTACTGTCGTGGCATTGGGGTGTGCAAAGCATTGGCCCACTCCAATTAGTTTTCAGCCTTAATGGTTTTCATAGTGGGCCAGGTACTATGGTTTAGGTCTCCTGGCGACCTTGGTAAAGTGCTTTGTTTTTTGAGTTGTCCAGTTCGACAGTTTTTCAAATTGTGTGTGTAAAGTGAAATCACCTAATTTGGCTCCTTTCCCACGTTCACGCCTTTCTCTTGTTGCCGTCTCAAATCCTAATACGTTCTGATTAAGCACGTCTACTAAAGATAGGAAATCAGAAGAACTTGAAAAATCAAGAACAGAAGGCTAGTAGATTTCTGCCGCGATCGCCTTTTCCGGCTTTCGGAAAGCCTGACGTGGAATGGTTGAGATTTATCTTCTCGTATCTTCATCTCTTCAGCTTCATCAAGTCTAGAGGGATTCGATCCAGGGCTTATGCGCTCTAACGATGCTTCTGCTTTCGCCACCTGAGCTTTATGAAGTAGATGGAAGTAACTGCTTACTTCTAATCTTTGCCATCCAATCCACACTTTGCAATATTCTTCCAAATTCGCAGAACTGTTTTGTGGTTGTCGCAAATGTCTTTCATGCTCCTGTGATTCTGTTGTGACCACGTTTTTATTTCCTTTTTTGTCCACCTTTTTTGCTGATTCCAACCCTTTTTGTTCTTACCCTCTCCTTATCCCAATCCCCCCCCCCCCCCCCCCCCCCCCCCTCCGCCCCCTGTCTTCTCAATTCATGGTCTTTCATTGCACCCAATGTTGTGCCCAACGTATACTTTCTCGATATCGAACATTTATTCTAAATGGAGCAGTACAGAGACAGTTTGCCACAAAATTGGTGGCATTGTGACCAAACTGGTTGGTGGAGGCTCAGTAAAAGTCACCTCAATTGGGTGCAATTTTCAAATAATAAAATAATAGTTGTGATGTTCCAGCGCTGCAATTTGATTCTGGTGCTTTTATTCTTTATTGTGATCTGCCAGTACTTCGATTTTCATTAATCTTTACCTTTTTTGAGCTGTACTATAGATGGAAAAGAAGCCAGACAAACATAACGTAATCAGAAAGTCGTTAGCTGAATTTCATTTTCGAGCTGTTTCACGATATCTATTTCTGTAGTTATTCCAGTTCTTTTTTTTTGCGAAGTTTGTTTTCTTAAGTGAGTTGTAGTTGTTCCCAATTCTTCATCTGGAAAGTGTTAACGAGCTTTCGTTGAGGTCCGCAGGAAACCTTGTCCTGTCTTTAAAGCGAAAGACGGGTTTCAGGCTGCTTTATGACGTTTTGGTAACATAGCTCTAGCAATCTCTCCACCTTCGTATTCGTCACCTCTGATATTGCTGTTTACCGATTTTTTTTTCGCTAGTAGTCTACAGCTATGCATTAATGTTTCTCTTTTCTCATTGTTTAATTCCGATGGGTACTACCGCAAGAGAGAAATTTTGCAGGGCATGGGTGATTTGGAGCGAGTACGGGCCGAGGTGGTTCGGCTCGAGGCCGCTCTTCAAGAAGCGATCGCCGACAAACATAAGGTCTGGCATAATCTCAATTATCCCGATCTTTCGAATACTCTGATAGTCTAATTCTACACGTTTCCAGGCTGCCGAAGTTGGCCTAAGTATTCTACAAGAAAAAGAGGCTTTAGAATTACGATTAGCTCAGTTGCAGACGCAATACGATGCCGCAAAGGTTGAGGTCGATCAGGCCAATCAGGTACGGTTTCATCAGTGTTCGATTATTCACCAAATTTTTTACTTTTTGTGAAATGTGATATTTTACTTTCATTCGTCAATTTCTCATGTGCATGTGATGTGGATATTTATTCTTTCTTTTTGTTCGATGCTGTCTATGGCTATTTAGCGGCTCTTGAGCCTCTTTTATCATCTAAATATTTCTATCCTACGAGCCCATCTAGACCGCAAGGCCAAGCGTCACGTAGTACTAACTTTAACTCCATGAGGCTTTATGTGCGCTCCTTAAACGTACAGTATGGGGTGGCATTGTGGTCATCATTTTGAAACGTCGTCGGTTCCGATTCAGACTCGATATGGGCGACTCACGAATGCGCATTTGCCCTAGCTGCTAAATGAAGCGTTTGTGGCGATCCGATCATGCCTCACTTTTTGGTGAACTCGGTGAAATTCACAGACTTCAAATCACCGCGACACCATAAGGATGGGTCATTATCCGTAAAAACTCCTTAGATTTCAACTTGTTTTCAATTCAAAAATAAAAAAGGAATTGCCCCGGCAGTTTATAACAGTTGTCTGGTTCAGTGGCTGCGGCACGATATACGAGGATGCTTGTGGATGACGGTTTTGGCTATGAATTTCCATATCTTCTTCTTTTCAGAAAAAAATATTTTATTTCTGCTTCTTTGTTTTCTTCTATTCTAGGAGTTCAAAGAGAGCGATCTCACTAGGATGGAAGGCTGACCTTATTTCCCGTGATTAAGGATGGTGACGAGCCTTCCATTTCTGTGAGATCCTTCGATTGGTAACAGACTCCTCTGTAACTTTGAACGCATGATTTGTACTTCGCTGCATCCAATAGATCATCGTGTAAGCTAACTTCTAAATGTTTCTTGGTTTGAATGAATATGAAATGCTAAAGCTCTTCCCGAAGGGTATTAATCAACTCCGAAACTGCAGTCTTCCTTCCTTCGATAGCACTTCATTGCGGTAGGGATAGGGCAATCATGAAGCATTGACAAAGGCGCCTATACCGCACTCCTAGTCTGGGTGCCACACTCTTCAAGATTTGCTAATTTGCTATCACAGGATTTGCTAATTTGCTATCACAGTCTACAGCGATTTGGGCATCAACTATCTCTAACGAATGCGAACATAGGATGGCCATGCATCTAAATGATATTTCGGAAAGTTCTGTAGGGATATCTAGCACGAGGTTAAACTTGAATTGGTTCTAGCCAGAATCACGACGAGCCAAGTTTACTCTTTAAACACAGTTCCTTATTACATCTGCGTCTCTTCTCATTCATTTTAGAAGTGTGATGGATAAGGAAATTCTGTTTTTTTCCTTCCAAGTTTCCATTCTCAATACCATCAAGCTAGGCACCCATCTACATAGTGCCAGACGGCTTTCTATCCTTACCTTCCATGTGCATTTTGGAGTAGTAAGGTTGTTGCGGAGGATCTGTCTTTTGTGTCGCTTTAGTGGAAACATTACCTTCTTTCCCATACACTATTTCTCCTGATTATTACTTTGTAGAAACTCATACAGATAGATCACCTGTATCACCTGTCGTCCCGTCGATCATCGAAATCCTCGAGTGGGCGCCAGTAACGTCTCCATTCGTCCCTGTCACGAGCCAAAGTGGTCCAGTGAACCGTTCTCGCTTCAGGGACACGAGGTTCAACATTCCTTTCGTTCAGAGCTTTCGTGAAGAAGTCTGACCATCTCGTCGGCGGCCTTCCTGGTGTTCGTTTGATGTCCCGAGGGATCCAGTCAGTAACCGCCCTGGTCCAACGGTCATCACTATATCGCATAACGTGTCCGGCCCACCTGATCTTCGATTTCTTGGCGTAATCAACGGCATCCCTGATCTTCGTTCGGTGACGGAGCTCGGAACTCCGGATTCCCTTCTGCACTTGCGTGTATAGGGAAATTCCGAGCATCGTCCTTTCCAAAGCGCGTTGAATAACGCTGACAGCATGCTCATCCTGCTTTCGTAGAGTCCAGGTCTCCGAGGCGTACGTCAAAGCAGGAAGGACAGCAGTGTCGAAAAGGTGAGCGCGGAGCCGGATGTTCTTTGTCTTCTTCACTACTCCCTCGATATTCTTAAATGCTCCCCACGCGGCGCGTTTCCTTCTGCACAGCTCTGGAGCTAGGTCGTTCNGGTCTTCTCTGTAGAGCCTCTCTAGATCCATATAAAACGCTTCCAACTCCTCTTCTTCGTAGCTCGATGTTGGTGCGTAAGCAACGAAGATGGTTAGAGCTGGGATTGAACCGCATCTTCTCAATCGCAAACGTCCGATTCGGGTTGTTAAGCTTTCGTACGAATCGATGTTCATGGCCAAGTGCGTATTGACGAGGACACCTACGCCGCCGACGCCTCTACTGTCGCATGTTCCAAGGAACAGTTCTTCTCCAGTCTCAAATACAGCGTGCAGCGGGCGATGCCTTCTCGTCTCGGTCAGTCCGATGACGTCGTACTTGATCTTCCTAGCTTGCATCATCAGGTCTTCTATACACGCTTCCGATGCAAGCGTCCGTGCGTTGAAAGTACAGATCGCCATCTTAGTCCTTCTCCTTTTGGGCAGCCTGTTTTGGCCCTGAGATTTTAGCAGCCTCTCCCGAGCGGTCCTACCCAACGCTGCCGTATTGGGGGCTCCCTCAGGTTCAGGGGAATGAGGCCCATTTCTATTACTGTTTTTGGCGTGAAGATACCCAACGTGCAGCTTGCCAGGCTCTGACGTGGGGGCTATTGACTCCGGGGCTTGCCAGGCTATCCCGAAGTGGACAAGGGGCTTTGTTTTTGGAGGCGGCCCCGAATCGCCTCCCAGATACTTCCCAGTGTGACTTGATCGTCACTCGAATGCAAGCTTTTGGCCGAGTCGATGGGCAGGATACCAACTGCACCCACAGACTCTCCACACACGTATGCGTGGATCGCCAGCGAGGAACAGAGGGTATATCGACCCAGCACAGCAGAATCAAGGAGTCCATCCCCTGAATCCACCTGCGTCTCTGGGCAAGTACCGGTGACTTTTGGTCGGCGATTAATTCCCCTATCCGCCACCTGGGGACGCCCTACGTAGCCTCGTCACTAACCGGCTGGGGATCCTTCAGTGAGAGAGAACCCTCAGTGAAAGGAGATCCGTAGCATACAGATATACAGATAGATATCCTTAGAAAATTCTGCGGAAAAAAAGATATGCTCAATATAGAAGGGAATTCGCGTATCAACACAAAATTCGACGTTGAGTGGCTGTGGTTGGTTTGGGTTAGGGTTCGGACCTCAGTTGCATCACGAGAACCCTGAAATTGTGCTTGGTCATGAAGCATGATTTCATGGGTTGGCTACGAGGTGGTCTTCTGCAAATTTGCCGTACAAACTGAGATCAAAATTTTGTCTTCATGCAGAAGTATGTACCATTTCATGTCAGCCAAGTGCCACTTCTGCCCTGTCTTGCAGTAGTCCCGACCTCAGCCCGATAGAGAACGTTTGAGCTTCCATTGTCCGAAGTATTGCATCGCTAGTGCCCATCATAAGAACGCTCATGAGTTTCACAAGTCATCGTCGAACCATGGCACCGCTTCGAGGAATAGTTCATCTCATCGAAAACCGAAAATTCATAGCCCAGCCGGCGGACTATGAAAGCAGACTCTGAGAGCCACTTATGTTTCAGTTAGCCTGGTGAAAATGAGATCCAGTGGAACGTAGAACGAGTGAAAAGTGACTATTTGTTTTGGTTCGACTGTAATTATGCACGCATTGTAACGCAGGAGGGATTTCACATTACTCCCACACTTGTTTGATTATCAATTTTCTGTCGTGAGAAAAGAAAAGTCGACCTCCTTAAATGCTCGTGAAGAATAACTCGAACAAATTGTCGTTTGATGTTTGGTGTTAAACAAACAACACTCTACCTCCGCTTACATAAGTACTTTGAGCAGCAGTTAGTCTGCCAAAGCCCTTGAGAACGACTAAAGCAGTTCCACCAGTCGAGGCAATGCTGCTAACATAGGGTGGGGTTCGGTGAATGCATGGTGACCATCAAGTGAATCTTGCACATCGCAACTAAGCCCAAATACATCAACCCACTGCATGACTTGCCTATTCAGCAAGCAGGTGTGCCTTTAACCGGTGATTGGGTTCTCAAGCTCATGCAATTGGCTTGGCGTCTATTGATTTTCATAGGTATAGCATACTGTAGAAGTTGAATGGAATCTGAAAATATCAGTTGATGTATTCTATTCAGACCGGAGTAGCAGAATAGTTGATATCGTCGTCCGATCGGGCATTCCTCTCATTGTCTTTTTCTTTTCTTTAACGTTTATGCGCAGCTCTCCGCCTACTGTAATCAGAGCTCTCATCATCTCATGCAATCAATAGGTTTGCACATTGTCTGTCGGCTGTCGGCTTTCTACCATCCCACCAACGAATTATGTTGTACTATTGTGAGTTACCTACGACGTAAATAATAGCCCATAAGTGACTTCAAAAAAAGTGCGTACGGATAATGTTACATTTGACTAATTTGATTATCTTCCGTAGTTAAATTTTAGGCTACCGCATGGGGAGGCTTGCTGCCTGTTAAACACCACATCATGTGTTGTCATTATAATCCTAAGACCTTTCAAGAAAGCGATGGGCAAAACTGGGATTTTTTTGTTCTGCGGTCTTTGATGCAAATATGCATGGCTGAATTGGAGCACTTGTTCGGATCGGTAGATTAGGCGATGTTAAGGTGGTTTTGGCCAGGAGCTCTCAATCACGATAAGTGAAGCAGGTTCCGTGATAACCCATATGCTTTCATTCGGTAGCGAATTCAGTTTCTGGTAAATAGCAGACCCATTGGGCATTAGATTGGACCCTTTCTGTAAATTGACAACTATGCAGTGGTGATGCTCTTCATTTCCTGTAAGTGAATTCCTAATTCTTCACTTTCCATTCTCTGAACGGCAGTCACGGTAAGTGAGGGTAGATGATTACTATGAAAATTAAATGTGCTGTTCTACAGACTTTGGTTTGGTGTTTGACATTTAATTTAAACATTTGAACATTTAACATGTAAGAAAGTGCCGGAAATCGACGTCGATATCCGTCTAAGCCAATCAAACCTTCCACATCCCTCCGGGGTATGTCGCTTGGTACCAGACTCATCTAGCAGGATGAAAACACTCGCTGTTACGTCGGCTGGCCACGGCAAGTCATCCCATAGGCCACATACGCATCCAATACGCTATTACGGGTCTGAATGGAAGCCGAATGCAGGGAAGCGTCCTAAAACAAGATTGACCAACGCACGAGACTTGATTCTTTCATCTTTTAGCCTTTCTTTAAATGATAGATTGTATTTGAGAAGAACTACATATTATGTTGAATGGGTTTTATCTGAGCTCAAATGTTCAGATGTTGGCCGAATTTCGATCGCAGCATAAAGCGGCACATCGAAGCGAATTAGAAAACGAGATGACACTAATCGAAGAAAGTTCGGCTAAGGAGAGTCGCCTCACCGACCGAATCACCGTACTAGAGACAACTCTACGTAATACAGAACAGGTACGGTACTAGTGTTTATCAGCGCAGCACTTTTTCTTGGAGTTTGAGGGAGAGTGACTTGAGGAGTGGTGTAGAAGGATTTGCACAAATAACCCTGTGATTGTTAGCAATAGTTCTTGCACCTATTTTAGCATACTCCTTTTCAACTAACTGACAATTCCATTCAGGAACTTGCCCGATGTCAAAGTGAGCTGGAACGGCTGAAGGTTGCCCATAGTTCGGCTGCAGATACTGGAGCAGCTCTGGAAGAGGAAAGACGACGATTAAAGGTGAAAGATCGATTACGGCAGATTTAGATTTTTTGGGTTTCTTGACATTAGAAAAGACAGCTTCATTATCGCGCATGTTGACAGTACAAGTTGTTGTCAGCACGGCTCTACTTCATTACTTTTTACGTAATGGCGACGACTAAGAGGTCATATGAGGACATCGCGATTTGTGTTGTCCTCACAGAAGATCTCATTCCACGTTTTGTTTAGTTCACGAATGGCCGCATCAGGGAATTAGCCGCTCGACACTTGTCTATTTCAAAGTCAATTTTTGCTTCTTTTTCCTTTTTCACTTATAAGTAGTCGTCTTGGTTGTTCAAGAAGTTCACTTTGAAAAAGAAGCTTCTAATTATTGCTTTTCGTCATTGGTTAAGTTCTGGGGTTCTTTCACAACAAGGTAGTTAGCTTCTGTCAAATTTCTAACCATCGGCGGGCATTCATAGTTTTGAGGCCGTAAGCGCGTGGTTGCGTTGTAGCTTCTATAGTTAAGTCTGGCCTCAAAGAACAGTCGCTCGACAAAAGAAATAGTGGTGGTTCAAACAGTTCAACTGTAGAATAAAGTAAATAAATTAAGTTCCTAATAATAATTTTCAGGCTGAATTGAAAGAAACAAAAGAGCGTGAGCAAAGATTGATGGGTGAATATACTGAACTCGAAGAGGAAAACATAGCATTGCAAAAGACGGTCAGTGATCCACTTTCGTCCGTTTCTTTATTCTCTCTTTATCTCCCTTCTGTCCTCGAAACATAAACCCAATTCCGTTTATAATGAGCTCTTAAGGCAGCTGTCTTTCCTTTGCTTATTTTAGTTTTTGTGAGCCACGATATAAGAAGTGATTGATTTCTTTTCAGGTAGCGAATCTTCGTGGTGCACAGGTGGAATTCGAATCACTTAAAATTGACTGTACTAGATATGCGGATGAGATCTACATGTTGAACGCAGCAATCGAAGAAAGTCAATTGTTGAAGAATATCGCTGAGAAACAGGTTCGATTTCGATGTAAACAATTTTAAACTTCTTAAAATTTTTGTTCATTCGTACAGACGCGAATATCATTCAAAAATATCAAAATTATCGCGAATATCGAAAATTTGCATTTTTTTTTTTTGATTTCCTTCTAAAGCACGCCCACATGATCCTCATATCATCAATTCTACCGCACGCGTTGCATGCGCGGTGCTGGTTGCGCGAATTCTTCGCTTCGACAACAGCATGGCCTCTGGCTTTTCCAAGCACCCTTCATATATACGGCGCATCAACAAAAAGACGTTCAGAAAAGACAGGGTGGCGATATAATCCAATCGTTGCATTCTGTTGTTAAATATTGATTTTGCGATCTTGTGATCAATATCCGCATGGCGGAAGCATGGCGGCAAGTTTAAAACGGTGACGTAGTGCTCATAATTGTATGAAGAGAAGCGACACGTGGATTTTCAGTTCTGATCCCAACAAATAAAGCATTCAGAAACATTGTAAAATTGGCCGCATTTGTAGTACCTGCGCGACGACGCTTATATCTGCGTCAGAGCGCAGGTGGTATGAATGCGCCCTCTCAGTGCTAAAATGATCGTGATTTGCTCAAAGAATTGCTTTTACGCTCAATATCAGTTCTCTTTCAAATCTAGTCATCATAATTTTATTGTGTGACGCTAAGTAGCCTGTCGAATGAATTAAAAAGCTTATTCACAGCAACTAGAGGCAGGGCATATTTAAGGCGCCCGGATCGTTAGGTGGAAATTACGAATACGACAGACTGTGTTTTTCATCAAAACAATCTCAAAGGGGAATTGAGCCCTTTTCTGACCTTGGTCAACTTTTTGGAATTGATGGCGTGGTTGAAAAAAAAACTGCTTCACGGAAAAGGGAGGAAAGCAACGTGATTAGGCGAAAACTTGTGGTATAAGAAACTTTGCAGTCAGATTCGTTTGCATCTCCGTCAGGCGTCGCTGGTCCGATGCGCAATATTCCTTTTTTTTATGTTTTTACTTTGAATATTTCTCTTATTCAGGTAGAAGAAGCCCTCCTCGCCGCTCAGCAAGAACGTGAGCAGCGGCTTGCCATGAAAAAGGAACTGGATGCAGTGAAAAACGCCGAACATCTGAGCAGTTTGACGGACATGTTGATGGGATTGGAAAGACTAGGAGAGGTAAATTTTATGGCTTCAGTTTCCAAGTGATTGCAATTTTTTTTAGAAATTAGTACTTTTAACTCAGACATGCGTAGCCGCGTGCGCCTGCGTTGCGGTTTAGCCATTTTGAAAAATCGGTTTCAAGTACACCACTTAAGTTTTTTGTGAATCGAGATGAAGGCACTACAAAAATTAGGAGTAATGGAAATAGTTGTGTCGAGAAGGGCCCCATCACTGTGACTGCACCGCTTGAGACACAATTTCAAATCACTCCTTCATTTTTGGAGAGGATTATAATGTCCAGTCCACTTTATTTTAAATTGATTGTGAGTAAACTTGCTTCACAGACTGCTTTAGGAACCAGTACCAGTTCAGCCGTCGAATGACCTTTTTAGTGAACTGCAAGGCAGTACTGACGAAAAGGTAAGCATCTATGCAATAATTTTCCTTGGAATCGTTATATTTGTTATTGCTTTAAATTAATGCTAGATTGAGCGCTGTAGTCGTATATTGCATATGTCATATAAGAGCACTGATCAGAAGAGTGCTCGGATTTGTCTCTTAGAAGTATATATGTATTAACTCTGTTGGTTGGTAACTTTCTCGAGAAATCTTTTCCACGGCGGGACCAAGCTGCTCATCATTGTGTGTTTGTTTGTTTGTTTTCACGTCAAGTATGTATGATAGAGGATCCTATTAACGTTTGAATCCTTCACCTTCCTTGTGTTGAATCCTTCACCTTCCTTGTGTTTTTCTCGCGAAAAGCGTTTTTCATCCCAACAGAGGCGTGAGCCTCTAGAAGTTTTTGAGAAAGAAGCTCAATGCGAAGAATTTGGTAGTGCTCTTGGAAGGGTTTTAAAAGTAGAAAAGCGGAAGGCGTTTTTTTGACAAGCCGATGCCACCTAATGTTTTTTTTTATCTTTTTTTTAACTTTCAAGAGCTTAGACTTTCAAATAACTATCAAATTTGTTGACTGATTGTCCATTTGTATATCATATCGCTGCGTAACGTGTTTTTGCAAAAGAAGCTCACCTAGACTAGTTGAGTCGGGTTTTTTTTTCGTCGATAATTTGACCATTCACCGCTCCATTTTAACAACGCACTTATCGGCGCACAAAAAGAAGTATTACAATAATGCGAAAAAGGCCCCTGACTCGATTATGATGAGTTATAGCTTTGCTAGAGGAGTGTGTAACTGTCACGATCCTTTGTTTCTGCTAGAGTTGCTTCCATAAGTGCTTATTTTATAAAAATATGTAATAAATTTTGTCATATTTTGCTTTCGTATCGGTTACTTTCGTCTAATGTTCCTATGGCAGCTTCGCGAACTCGAAGCCTCTTGTGATGGCTTGCAAGAAGAGGTGAAAGATCGTGAGAAAGCAGCAATCGAAGTTATCTCCAGTATAATGGCAAAATTGAACATTAACTACTCTGGAGGTGAGTTTTCCTTTTTTACATACGTTATTCGATATCCTCTCCTTTTACGATCGGTCTGATATTTGGTTATGTCCACTAGTTCTCATCACCATGACAAGGTATCGTTTCACGAGAGTGACGGAAACCTAAGCAGTGAGAGTGAGGTCGTATTAACCAGTATTTCCAGTATTGAAATACCGAAACTTTTCAAAGGAAATTGCGCGTGCGCTTTTGCTGGGTCCTTGTCGGCTCAGCAGTTTAGTAAATCAAACAAGATGCGTTTTCCTCGTATACCATGGTTCCTGTTAATCTTTAACATCCGTATTAATCATTGAAAGGAACAGTGTGCAGGTGCAGGCAAGTCCCACCACCTAAAGACATTCCGTTGCCAGTTATAACCACCCAGCTTGTTGTCGTTATCTACGTAGTGTAATCTATCTTTTTCAAACCATTAATTGTTCTGAAAGATGGTACTACTCTGCCTCAGAAAGAGAAGGGGTATTTGTTTATTTCCCCTGTTTATAGATTGGATTGTTCGTTCGCATTCGAAAAGTATTTCTATCAAAATTTTATTATTGGATTTCAAATGCCCGAAATACGGTATTATTAATTTTTAAAACTGCAGAGCTTGACTTCCGACACGTTCGACAGCAAAAAGACGTGGTACTGGATCGACTCGATCATCTTTTGAAAAATGGCCACGTTGATGCGAGCGCGGAGAAAAGGGACCATGATCAGCGGGCTGACATTCGTACCCTCTTGCTCTTCGCCGGTGAAAAAGCTGCTCAGCTTGCAGCTGCCCAGGTATGCTATCTGCCCTGTGGTTTCAAATTATTTACATTCACACATTTGTCTTATAATAATGAAAGATGCCTCTGGCCTGGGTAGGCTATGAAAAGAAACTCAAAGAAGTTTTACTTAATATCGAAATATGTATGACCTTCTATTTATTCTATTTTATTTTGCATAAAAACAGGATTTTTTTGTTATTCTAGCTTTTGTTCATTTATTCGCTTTTTTAACATTCACAACCTTTTGAATGGAACTGGTAAGCTAGTGAGTGCTACCTAATCAGCAGTATTGCAGGATACGATGATCCAAGTATCAGACCAGCTATTCCAATTTTATGCGCAAATTGTACAGAATCAAGGGCAAAATACGGAGAAGTCGGTGATCGAAGTTAGTGTTGACGACAAAATTTTTTCCTTAGTTTCACTTACCGATTTCTCCTGCTGGAACGTGCTTCGAAATGTATTTTTATTCAGATCGTCAATAAACTACGTCAATTGGCACGTGAGAACGCAGAGGATTTACCGAAGGTGTCACTTGCTGACGAAGGAGTCGAAAGTGGCACTGAAACAGACACCAGCGGCACAAAGGCTATTCCATTGAACTCTGACCGCGCGGTAAGCGCTATTTATTCGTAGGGTTCGCCTACGGGATCGAAAATCTCTCTTGCCAAAGCTCAAGTTCTTCAGGTTCTTGCACCATCCTTCATTCGAGAAGTCGACCCGCGTCTAGCCAGCGTCAAAGTCGCTGATATCGTTAGCGAAAGCGACCTTCGACAGCGGGTTCTCACAGGTCAGTTGTCACCAAGCCCAGTATTTGAGAAAGCGAGTTTCCGTGCACTAAATGCATGATTGTAGATGGAAGCCCATTATCGCAAACCAGTGATAGTCTGAAGAAGTTGCTTTCAACGGTGAAGCGAACCGCTGAACAAGCTCTCAACCAAGCGATAGCAGCCGGTGGAGCTGAAACGGATGATATACTCATGCAGAACATGAAATTGCGATCCTTGCTGAGCACGAAACGGTTGGTTTTTTGATGCTCCATGTTCGTTGTTCATATGTGTTAGATATGTTCTTTAAGTATTCGATCTGGTGCAACACTATGTGAAAGCCTTTTTCGCTTGAGAAGAGTTTGATACGGGACCTCAGCCATCTACGATTAACTAGGGTGTAGTTCCTTGAAGGTCCTATTTTGTCTCGAGCTTGAAAACGAGAAGATATGATAAACGTCATTTTGACCTTACTTGCGCTTTCACACGACTCTTTTGAGAAGCACTTCCATGTGGGTAATAGGCGTAATGGGTGTAGCTTCACCAGACGCATATGGTTTCCATATATTACGGCATGCCTACCAAATATCTTTACCATAAATAGGCCGGGTTGACACAGTTGTGATGCTGAGTAGAGAAAAGTTGGGACTGTCAGCAATATTATCTGAGTGGCGATTGCACTGCGTGGACCTCAAAACCTCAAGACCATCACCTCAAAAAAAAAAGTCCTATGATCCTACTTATTATAAAGCGCTTAGTCTGTGTCTGTCTGTCTGTCTGTCTGTCTGTCTGTCTGTCTGCTGTCTGTCTGTCTGTCTGTCTGTCTGTCTGTCGTCTGTATGGTTGTCACGAAATTCCTTAGTTCCTTTAGATCTGCCTGGATTAGTGGGTCGGGGCAAGCGTGGGATGAGTGGGCCATGTCCCGAGAAGTATAAAGCACACATCAGCTTGGCGGAGCCCCGCCCACAGAGAGTGTGGCGTGCATCGAAATGAGCTGTACTGAAGACCATGATTACAAATTCAGTCACAAGACGGCCTCAAAACCGGGGTGTGAGAGGGTGGCTAGAGGTTGGTAAGTTAGATCCAACTGGGGAGACCAACCCCCGATGGGCGGGGCGTTCTTCAAAAATGCAATGCTTTATGAAAACATTTATAACTCGCTTTGGAGAAAGCCAACAGAGCAGGAAAAAGTTTATATGGGATGAGCATTGCCGAAGGTGTCTCCAGCATAAATGACATCAGCGGAGGCGCCGCCCACAGTGGGCGGGGAGTGCCTCGAGGCTCACATCCCGTCTTACATTTATATACGAAAATCCATAATTCCAGTTCCCAAGGACCTAGAAAGTTCAAACTTCGTAGGAGTACAGGTGACAGGATGGGAACACTTATGGTGGGTGGCAGGACCCGATTCCGCCCACAGGAGGCGGGGTCTGAGCGGAAACTCATAAATCCGATAAAGGTCTATAATGAAAAGCTCATGTGGCTCCGTTTCTAATGGCTAGAACCCCTAGCGTACGCGATAGCGTGCGTAGCCGCCTGGTAGATTACATTTGGACAAGGCTTAGCTGAATGCAGCCTATATCTATATTTATTTGGAATCCTTTTCTTTCCAGTGATCAAATCTCAACTCTTCGTACTGTGCTGAAGTCGAATAAATTGACAGCTGAATCTGCATTGGCATCTCTACGAGACAAGTACGAGGCCGACAAGAAGGCTCATCAGGTCTGAATCCACAGTACAGGGCTGGTTAAGCTCGCCCATCGCTTCAAAACCGATGTTTCAGGAGATCAGTGAACGTATGCGGCGCGAGTTGAAACAGCTCAAAGAGGATGCAGCTACATTCGCCAGTCATCGGGCGATGTTCACCGCTAGATGTGAAGAGCTCCAAGCGCAGGTTTGTTCTATTCAAAAACAGATGTGGTTCTGTTTCGCTGAATGATCTTATTTAAAGGTAGAAGAATTGGAAGCTGATCAACGTAACAGCGAAGAAGAGAAAAAGACTCTTAATCAACTACTTCGCTTGGCCATCCAACAAAAGCTCACTCTGACACAGGTATCGGGCTCATTTTTGAGCCAACATGTCTTGCGCAACTCTCATGCATGACATTTCAGCGACTTGAAGATGTTGAAGTAGACCGTGACCGACAAGCGCTACGTCAAAGCGGTGGAAAACGACAGGGTGGTTCAGCCAGAAGCGGAGACGGCTTCCAGCCACGTGTCGTCCGCTATCCCACACAACAGCAGTCGGGGGGCCCGAGAGGAGGAGTTCGCAGGGACAATCAATAGGTAGCTTTAGGCAGTTTTATGTTTTTCTATTATATTTTAAGCGTGATTGAATATTAGTTGGACACGTGATTGAATAATAGTTGGATTCGTTATCTATCATATAACAGTCGGCGAATTATGTCCTAATAGCGAGCACACGATCCGATGATTCTCTTCTTTCTCGGTCAATTATTGAAGCAGCTACCCATTAACGGAGGAATTTACGTCTCGATTTGGCATTTTATTTCGTTTCCTGGTGTTTTATTGTTGTCTATTAATCTAACACGGCGTTCGTAGCGCTCGTCATATATTCTATTCTGGCTCTGTTCGTTATTTGTTCGATAGATGTTCAGAGGCGAGTGCGAGCTCCTCCGGTCTTTCTTCCTCTCTTCTCCGACGGGTTTTTGTTTCAAATGAGCTGGTGAATGCCGATAACGGCCGCTTCTCAGGCAGAATGTTTCATTGGCTGCTCTGTTGTGGCCTCTATCTCAGCTACCTGGACGAGGAATGCATCGGTGAGCCTTCTTTTAAAAAAAGCTTTCTCAAATTCATTTCTGTGTGAGTACTTTACTATGGGTAAATGCAAAATTATACAAAACGGCATGGCCTTTCACTTAAGACTTATTATCCGTGAAAGACTACACAGTAACGTAGTGTAGCGCTGCTACATAACCCACACGAACTTACGCAGCACGCTTTGTGCACTTAAAGGTTCTCAGCAACGAGAGCATTTGTTATTCTCATGCCTAGTTTCATAGAAAAGGGCTTGCGCTTGGGAAATGTACTCTTTGGCTCGAAACTAATGCAGGGAGACAGTAGCGGCTCTCAGCTTAGAGTTTATTTATTTCCTGAATCCTCTTCTCCTCTGCAATTCTGGAAGAAAATGTGGCTGATTTAGCAGAAACATTGTAACCCATTCCACATGCCATGCCATTAGGCACCTTGCGTTGCGTTGATATGGAGAATAGGTTTTGTTTGAATGTTCGATGCAGCAATAAGTCGTGAATGACTTAGCTGATGAGAAAACAACACAAACCGAACTGTTTTAACTCCCGATTACTGCGAAGTTGTTTTGTTTTTTGCTCGAGAAACAATAAGGAATTTCACTACGCCAGGTTACGAGAGTTGTGATGATCCGACATGTGTACCGGATTCTGCCTTTCTTGATCTTGCCGTTGTCGACGAGTTACGATCGCGATTGCCATCGACTCGTTTGTTCGCTGATATCGAGCTGGTAATACTGTTCTACGCGTCTCTAGCGTATTTCTGGCTATTTTTCGTGTTCGTTCCTCGATGCTAGTCCGTTGATCCCTATTAATTCGGCCGTACACGCTTTTCACTGTTAAGCTTTTTTCGAGACTGTTCGATGATCTATATTTTCGACATGAAGGTTGTCGTTACAGTTCATTCCGTACGTACTGACCACTGTCACAGAAAGTGTCTGATCATGTGGCGAACTTCAGCTATTAATATGCGGCTATGCTGTTCCGCAAACAAATGTCCGTAATCTCGTGTCCTAAATCGCCTTCGTCGTCAAAAATCGAGCCATGACTGAAGTACGTGGTACTCTTGTGTGCGGTTGCGAAGCGATCAACCGCCCGCTCTGGTGCTATGTACTGCGGGCATATCTCGAACTTTGACGGCCATCATGTTTCATCGTCATTGTCACCATAGGCTGTTAGAGTACAATGTTATTATGTTTTGTAACTTTACGGTATGATGTTTTGGGATTGCTCACCCTCATTCTTGTGATAACGCCATCCCAGTAATTTTAATTTTTGGCCTGAGTTAGCCAGTCAGTCATGCAATTTTTCGGAATTCTAAGTGCCCTTTAACCAGAAAAACTAGAAAAATTAGACTTGTGCCTTTGCACACACCACTTTCTGACTAACCCCTAATTCTTGTTCTCACCAGATTGATTGTGATAAGTTATTATATTAATAAGCAAACCTAAGGTGAACTCCATTAATTCTTTTCGTTTTGGATGTGTTGTTTTGTAATTATCTCGTATGGAAATTGAGCCCATAATTCCATTTTTCAATTGAAAATGAGATGGATAAATATAAGTAGAATTATTCATTTGTTTATGAGCATACATTTGCTTTTCGACCTCGGAGAGGTTATTGAAGAGTGCTTAGACCTTGAGCGAATACAGAAGTCAAATAATGTTCTCGCGATTCTCACCAACGAGTGCGGCAACAAGGCATCGAACCGAAACAGGTAAAAGGCTTGGTTGATCTCTGTGGAAATCAATCCGCAAATCACGCAAAAGCGAGCTAAGCCTATGGCTCCTGTACGAGAGAAGCCACGCTTTTGTCTACTAGAGGGAAGTAGCAAGCCAAACATTCCATTTAGATTAATTAAAAGGTTTTTCCGAAAATAAGTAAATAATTAAGGGTTTTACGAATAAGAGTCTACAACTTTTAAGAGGAAACCATGCCCAGCTGAAGTCCTCGTTCTCACCAAACGAAGTAGATGGTTTAACCGAAGGCTGGAATAAATTTTATGGACTATACAGCCCTGATTACTGTCTTTAGCAAATGTACTACGAATATTCCAGAACTTAAAATAATTAGGACATGAAATGTTTTATATATTCTTTAAAAAGTCGTGCTGGCTGTTTGAATTCAGCAGATAGTAGAAACGTTAAATGTCCTACTCAGCCTGTATTAGACCCTTCAATTTTAGAGAAACATGAAAAACAATAAAGATGGCTTGAATTCAGTGCTATGTGCTAATACCCGACGCTTACGATGTTCAGATGCGACAATAATATAAACCGATAGAAGTGCCATCTGGAAGATCAACAAATGCCATTCTTTGGCCTAGTGCAATAATTATTACATACGACTTAACAAGTGGAAAGATGCCAAGGTAAAAAATTAACAAACATTGCAGTCTTATCCGCACCCAAAGTTTTAGGCAGCTACGCTTTTCCGACATTTTTCGTCCGTCTCAGCCACTTCTTGTAATATTGAATTCACGGTGGGTCCACTCTTGTGCGAATCGTTTTCGAGTATTACACGAGGTCCATAATTGTCCAGCACTCAAATATGAATCCAATAAATTAGTCGTCACCTATAACGTTAAGTTCAGCCAAACTTACAGCTGTTTTCCCAACTCCATATGCATTGCATTGGAACATGCCCTGACGTCTGTTTTGACGGCATCGCGCTTTCCCAGAACGACGAACAACACTCATGTCTAAAGGCAGGAAACAATCAGCAAAATGATTCCGTCAGAGCTCAGCACTGCCATATCACATTTGAGCGATGGCGACGAGGTAGATGGAAGGGTGAATTGTGGCCTTAAGGGTGTTCCTATTTATTCTTCCTTGTTTACGATCAGCAAGAATCCCCGCAGTGCAACAAACTTTATGGAAGCAAACTTTGTGTATATACCAAATAATGCGATGAGCACAATTCTCGGGCTGAATAACTGGATCCCTCTCTCTTGACAACTTCGATTTACTATGCGGCTGGACCGACTAGTTGAGAGGTCCTCCGATCTTTTATAGGATCGCAGCCACCTACTAGATGCATTGTGAAGTTCAAATAATGCATCTTATGGGTTCTGTCTAACGCCATATCGCCATGGATTGATGGCGAATGAACAATATATATCAGCGATTCAGTTAAAGAAGATTTACGGTAACTCACTCTTCCCATTGAGGTTCGAAGAAACTACCGAGGTCAGGCCGTTGGGGACAGAAAGCATACTTCATCGAGCGGCTACATGACCATCCCATCTTCCACGCCTCTGTAAAACCAACTATCATGTTCGGGTGAGTGTGGGAGACATCGAAAAGGAATCTTACCCTTCAGGAGACGTGCAACACGGATCGCCTTGCACATCAATAGGTGCCCATTCTCGTCGTATATGAGCACCTCTTCGCCGGAATGTCGTAATCGAGAGAACTTTCGTCGAATCTTCATCGAAATATCGTTATATCTCTATAGCGAGTTGGAGAACACAATGTACAACTCACCTGAGCTAACTGGTCGAATGAATACACTCCAGCCACAACCAATTGAGGCGGGGTGACATATCTTTCGTGATTCCCCCAACCCAGTTTGATCTTGGGTGCGATCTGAGCTGATTTTATCTGCACAATACAATGAAATCACATAAATAGCTGAACTCACCAATTTCAATGCCTGGCAAAACTTTTGAGCTGCCGCCATTCGTTTTGAATAGAGTAAACCAGAAACATCATCACCATTAAGCACAGCTGCATCAAGAATGCGAACGAGACCATCTGTGGAAACACTTTCCAAGCGTTTGTTGTCCACCTGAAAGGGCAAAAATAACTAAAACATGAGTTGATGGAACATCCACAGAACTTGAATCTTTCCTATTCACTTACCAACTTGTAAGTTGTTGCTCGTTCCACCAATAAAACGGTCCTGTCAGGAATTCGCATTACATTGTTGTCAATTTTTTCCCAATGTTTTCTCCACACAAAAACAGCATCCTAAAAAGCTCAACATTGAATAATTCTTGTGTGGCCTCGCAGAACTAGCTTACTATAGCTCGATTCATCGGCGTACCCCAGTTGAGATCAAAAGTTCGGGCTGTGTTGAAGCTCGATTCGATAGGATATTGAGGCTAAATTCGGCATATCTGAGCTCTTTCACTGATCGTTCACTGAGCAGGGTTGCGGTAAACTTTGGCAATCGAGCGTTGAAGTCTTCACGGCCATAAAACTAAACACAAAGCCTTTCTTAGGAAAGCTAATGCCTAATAAATGCAAATAATTGGCTCAAAACAACACATTGGGGATGTCCCTTTTCTACTATATAACCATTGGAACAAAATCGCAACAAAAATCATTACCTTTCTCGTGAACCTTCCAAAATACTGGTCAGGATCTATTTGTTGACGTTCCGCTCCTCGCTCTCTTCGATCTAACGTTTTGTTGGGAACCAACCAAAGTTTTAAGCATTCTTCTCTAAGAGTACCCTAAAACAAATACAAATTCTAGAACCTGAAACGTTCCTCCCACTAACTGTTTACCTGGTCCCTATCAATCAAAGAGCTGTTCTTGGCAAAACTCAGATACTTCCTCAGATATGTTGACTGACGATCGGCTAGCCTTGAAAGTAGGACGATATTTACGCGAGTCGTTATTTCAACTAACTAGAATAAAGAAACAGAAACAACAGAAATACCTTTCGTTGTGTTCCTTGAGATATTTGAAAAACTCTTCATCGCTCTTCAACGTTTCTAGTGGTACGACGGAAACCACGTCCTTTGACGAACCTGCTTTCGTAAACTCGTAAAGCTTCACATTAACCCTGGAAATAACTCAGTCAAACTTTTTCTGAGGATGATTTTACGAAAGGAATGTGCGAGCAATACCGTCCGTAGGGAAGGGGCTCGAAAGAGAACCGGTGGAAAAGTGGGGGTTAAGGGTAAGAGCGAAACCAGGTGTAAAAGATAAGCGAAGGACCAAAGGCGTCGGAGTAGAGCAATGTATCTCAAGACGTAAACTACAAAACGATTGTTGTCAAAGGGAATAGGGCGGTTCAGAGCTGCGCTTAGAATGAAAACGGCTACATATGGGAATGTCAGCTTCAAGAAACACATACCGTTTCAAATAATCCCGCACAGCATCTGAATAGTTCTTCCGCAAACCTTTACAAATTATATACCTGAAAGAATAATAGATACCGCGAATGAAAGCAAAACAATCTAAAGAGAATTCTCAACCTTTCTGAATTTGCTGGACGACTTGTATGAGGTTTGTGCAGCGAAATTTGGTCATACGCGATATACATCAGGTATATCAAACCCGCACTGCAAAAATATCTTGATCAGGTCAAACGCCATATCTTCATATGAAAGAAGCGACTAGGCGCATCGTCGCATAGTTCATAAATCAGCGGAAAAACTTCGTGAACGAAACCCTTCAGCAACATAATCAATGAATGCCACACCTGAATGGAGTGAACACGTCGAAAAGCTTGCAGAAGAACACCCCTCCTTCTCGAACAATGCAAAGGGATACCAATAATTGGCATAGATAGATATGTTTTGATAAAATTTCCTGTAAAATACAAAAAGTGAGAGTTTCCAAACACGAAATGATGATATAAAACGTTGGCTATTACCTACATCCCAAATACACCAAGGTTTACAGCTACACATCGAATAAAAGGAATGGTACCTGAATATTCTCCTGCCCTTCGACACTGAAACCACCATCAGCCATCATGAGATCAACGCCAACATCGTTAGTTCCTTGAAGACTCGTAATACTATGTTGAAGACAAAAAGTTGCAACCAGAACAACTTTTACCTTTCATGATAAACTCTTCTAAAGAGTTGATATTATCCGGCTTAGTTACATCACCATCACCTTCTTTCCCATAGAATGGCTCAAAATAGTGAGCAGAAGATGCAGTAAACTTTCCAAGTTTGAAATCGTCCTTTCCTTCATAAGACACCGTATTACACAAGTTAATTAGAACATGAATGAACAGATATAAACTGATGTACCTTTAAGAGTAAACCCAAAGCCTTTCACATTGTAGAAAGCTTTCCTCCACAACATATACTCCGAAAATCCACCAGGCCCTGCGCAAACATCGGCAAAGTAGAAAAGAGGAGCTTCCCGATCGCAATTGGATGTCGGACGCTCCGATTTCAAAGGATTCTTGCTCTGAAAAAGTGGAATGTCGTTTTCGTGGATTCGCGCGCAATCTATTCTTAATTGGCCTCCGATTAGCGCTGCCTCCGATTAGCGCTGCAGCTAAATATTAAAAAAAAAACTTTTAATCACAAAATCATTGCGACGGCTAATCATTGAATTGTTTGGTGATGGATAAAGTTAACTTTCATGAATCCAAGGCAAAAGAAAAAGCAGTATGGGGGCTCTATAGTTACTACCTTTTAGTAGAGATAATGAAGCGAAAAGCAGTTCTTCAAACATTGCAACATTAACGAATTCTAAGAACTAATATTGTAAGATAACCGCCAGCTTCTACACTACAGTATAAACGCCAAAGAACTCGCAAAAGATAACAATGGTGACAGTAACGGTACCAGAAGTCTCTCTTCAGTTTCGCCACTGAAAAGAAAATTGAAAGTCCGATCCAGGTTCGCTACTTTCATAGCGGCTCGATTTTGGAAAAATGCAGCTCCGATCGTTTCATATGGATTTGCTCGAGCTCGCGCTTCTCGAAGATCTCTGTCCGGAACAACATTAAATACCTACAAATGAAGCGATGTGGGCGAACTAGGAATGAAAAAGTAATCAAGGCTTACATCCTTCGAATTGAGCATATCTCTGAGGATCTCACCATCGCAGAAATTCGTTTCATCATCGATTTTTAATTTCTTCTGAAGAAAAAATTGATGAAAGAGGGAAGAGCTGGTAACTATAGAGCGTCTGAACGTAACGATTGACGATTTCTTGCACGCTTCATTAGATACAGTGGAATGGCTACCTTATCCGGTAACTCGAGATTTTTTTGAATATATCCTGAAGAAAATAAGAAAAAGAAAGGTGTCTCAGAAAAAGGCGCTGTTTATCGGGGGTTAATGTCCTATATCTATGAGAGGAATAATCAAAAGCCTGACCGAAAGTGTTCCTAGACTAAAGTGTGCAAATCAAGCAAAACCTGACAGAAAAAAAAGCTCGAAAACTCAAAAACTCTACTTCCCAAGCAATCGAGCTACAGGAAGTTCAAATGGCCACAAAAATTAGCTAAAGCAGTATAAGGAACAATCACCTCTCCTATCTCGATCCATTCAGAGCCCTCAAGATAATCCACGACCCAGTCTCGTGTGCTCTCTGGACACTCTGCCATCCAATACACACGTTCTTCGATTGACTTATCCTCTTTAGACTCATCCCAAGTTTCCAAAAAATCACGTCCAACTGTCTGGAAAAATATTATCAATAAGAAGAAACATAAGTGCGGAAACACGGCAAGTAGAAGATCGCACCTTGGTTATACTGTGACCAAGACCAACACGACCACGTTGAGTCGACAAAGCGACTGGCTCAATCAATCCTGAATAGCTGGTGAGTCTATAGGAAAGGAAGCAAAGGCAAACAATGAATCTTCCACAACAATGTAAACACACCTTGCTTTGTTTTTCCGAGACCCTTTCCTTCTACGTGACCCATTTTTGCCATCATTCTTTCCGCAGCAGTCATTGGCTTTGATTCAGTGGCGGCAACTTTTGGTGGAGGAGGTTCCAGGTCATCCGTGGATGAATCCGATAGGTCGCCTTCTCCGGAATCATCCTCGAGCTTCCTCTTTGTCTTCAAAAGGTGATTAGACACTTTAATGACCAACAATTTGAAAATCAGGGTAAAGAGCAAAAACGACCGCAGCTGGTAATGGAAGGACTCTGCCACATAAATAAGTTTATCTGAGCGAAAACTAAAGTTCTCGATGTAGAAGTTGGTAAAAGTTCACGATGGCAAGTAGTTAAACTGAGCTCTTGTTAGTCAATACACCCGATGGAGTGTATTTGGCCGTAACAGATTTGGAATAAGGCAGTCCGACCGCATAAAGCCAACGACGCTTAGGGTTATCGATAACAAAGAAGGCGAAAACCAACTTTATAATGTTCATATTCCTCTTCAAATGTCTCCTTTACATCTTCTTGTTTCGTTTTTGTCAGCATGGACAATCTGGAATCCCTCACTGCGGACGGAGCATCCGATTCGGAATCCTATGTGAATATATTGCTCACTAATTTCGGAAAAAGATACAGATGAGAGAGAAAATCAATAAAAGATTCACACAATCGGCCAGCCATATAAAACTCACAGATGATTCCGCAAACATTGTTGTTCAGCCGTCAATATCCACAGCCGACTATCAAGAAGTTATAGAGACAATTAACAACCTGAAAAAAGAACGTTAACACCATCTTATATTCAAAGCAATAGGCCACAACCTTACACACGGCGATTGAATTAATATTAGCAGCAGATGCTAGCTGACATTCAAGAAAACTGTATTTCATGGCCCAGATGAGGAGAAAGATGGAAGGTTTATAGTGAGAGCGAGAGTATGACTTTTGAATACTAGCATTTGAGCACGAACAAATAAAATCCTATTCAGTCCCTTATTTGATCCCTGATTTTGGTTGAACAGCAAAATTCATATCGCAACGTTTTACGAAATTTTCAAGAAGGAAACCATTCAGTTACTCTTGTGTGAATGCGAATAACAGATAGTCAACTCGAAAGAAATAGTTTCAAGCAACAAAAACGTCTAATAACTTTATGACAAGCTTTTTAAAAGTAACTTGTGAAAAAGGCACTTTCGCTTTTTTCATTCCGGAAGCACTACAAATCAAAAGCAGCAGTCACCCCCATTCAACCCGCTAAAAAGTCGAAAGAATGCTTATCAATGCTTTTCCTGTGTTAAGCTAAAATTACGCAAACCATCAGTGTCTAATGAAGTACTGTACCTGCACAGATCTGAATTCTTGATGTACGCATTATTCCGTCCAGCGCTTTCAAGTAGTTGACGAACTATTGCGTACTGTTTTTGTTCAACCAAAGTGTGTCTTCAAAGGATTCTACTGGGCTTTTCTGGTCTTCTTCACTCTAAATTAGTTGTTATCGCAATTATTTTCGATTGAAATGATTCCAACGACATGAGGATAGGCTGTAGGCGACTCGTTCTTTTGTTACTCTAATCTATCGTCGAGACAGTATTGTCTTAAATTTGTGCCATAGAGACCGACGTTGTCAGCGTGTTCCTGTTTTGCTGCAGATCGCAAATTCACTTTGTCACTTTTCAAAGGAAAAACAATGTAAACATATGTGTAGAGCGGGGCTCATAGGTTCAATAGTTCTTCAGTCGATACAATTCTGTTAGGAGACTATGGACTAGAACAGAGATGCTGTAGCCCGTTTTGAATTGAATCACTGCTTACGCAACCTATCTTCTTTTAAAAAGACGAATTACACACCATTAATCATGCCATTTAGAAATGGCGGACGCCGTCCTTGTGGGTAATTTGCAAAATCAGCTAGATCGTCTGATGAATCAATTATCCGATCTTGAAGAAGAGAGGTTTGAGCTATTTGCGCTTTAATCAGCTTGTGGCCCTCTGACAATTTCTATGTTTCAGGTCTAATATGGACGCAAAAGAGTATGAAGAACTGAAATCAGAAACTATGGAGCAACTTGAGGTGGGAGCTGTTCTTATGAAACCTTTTGTTTAAACTATTTCGTACCTGATGTATTCAATCTGACTTGCTCACAAACAGGAGATTTCCATTTGGCTTCTGTTCTCTTAAGACTCGACCGAAATTTTGTAGTTACGTATATGGTTTCCACCCTAATAGTAAGAATTTTTTACGCGTTTTTATCTGAAATACACTAGTTATTGGCGTTGTTTTTTCCTTTCTTTGTCATTATAATTGCGCATTCAGGATCTCAGCCGAACGTTGGAGAAAATGACTGGAGGAACCATCACTGTGATAGATAATCTCACTGCTACACGAATGGTGAGTGCATCTGCGACAGTTAGACACAAAGCTGGTCTGATTGGAAGATCGCACGTTTCCTTTCACGTCATTTCTCTTACAAGGCTACATAACATAATATTTTTTGATTTTTCTTTACATTCCACTTACCATACTATTATTTTTTTTTCCATACCTAAAAGTTTAGGCTGTTAGAGCTGCGATCAGTCAAGCATTCCGAACACCTGAGATAGTGGCGTTATTCGCAAGAAAGCAACCAGCAGCATTACGGCAAAAGCTCATCGTGGTATGCTACTGATCTTTTCACTTCTACCATTGCTTGGAGCACTTTTTTCGGAAGAGCGGCAGTTTTCACCCGTTCACCTAACGTAGAGTTCTCTTTGATTTTTGGCATCAGTTTATTGTTTTTCAATTTTAGATGGATAACGAGCTGCGTATGCAGAAAATATCAGAGAAAGAATACAACGCTCGAAAATTGGAGATACTGACTGCTTTGGTGAATTTGAAAGAAGAGCTGTCGGACGATGAAAAAGCTTTTCTGAAACAGAAACAATCAGCAAATCTTCCACACTTCGATTTGGAGGCTACTTCTGGAAATACTGTCTGTCGAAATGATCTTGAATAGATCTTTGGAATTTGTCGCTTTCTTTATAATTATTGTAAGTATACCTTTAAGGTCAGATTGGGTTCCATATATAACGAACCTCATGAGATTTTATATTTTGACTCTCTCCGAGGACATCAGTCACTATAATTAACATAACTTCGCAGTGGTTAGAAGCTCCGCTTTCTCGCTTCACACAAAAAATTGGTTCTTTCCTATTATGAACTTTTATTGGATAACTGTGAAAAACTATTTTTACGTTTAAGAAACTTTTCTTTGTGTGCTGAGATATCGCGTCTCGTGTTGTCCTTTCGTTGCTCTACTTGCTAGCACTTTCTCTTCCTTTTTCCTTGTAAATTCACCATTTCTTTTGTCTTGTCTCTCTTTTTGACTCACTCCTTTACAAATCGTGTTCTCTGCCTCTTGGTACTTTGGCCTTTCGCCTAATTTCAACTGAATCGCGTGCTTTCACCTCTTTCTCAATTCGTCGCTTGTTGCGCATTGTGTTACATAATGATGGATAAGCCAAATCATAAGTAATTGTATTATAATGTGATCAACTGTAATCAGTCATTTAAATAACATATATTACTGTATGGGCTATTTGTCCTTGGGCATTTACCTATCTTCCCTGCGTCGATGGCATCGTTTCCCAATGGAATATGTTGTCGTGATGATCACTCCTTCTCACTATCCCTTTCATAGGTCCTTTACGGTAACCTCCCTCACTTGCAATCACATTCTTGCGGTTGTGGTCGTTCCTATCTCTCTTTTTCTTCACTTTCTGTTTGCTTTAGTTACGCATGACTACTCCCTGTGAGGTAAGTTTGTCTTGTCACTTTTTGTCACCTTATATTAGAAATCATCATAAAAATGCATGACATTTTAGCTTGATCGTGTTTTCTCGTTCTCAACGTCGCCACTACTTATTGGTTTTTAGCACTCTTTTCGTTCTGCCCACCGTCCTAATCTCATACCCTATCAGCCGGTTTTGTGACCATTCTTATAATCTCTTATCGGTTGCTATCTTTTACTATCACATTGTTCTCTGCTTGGTGCTAATGTGTAGGGTCATGAATGTCCCACGGCCAGAGATTATCAGTTTGTCAGCGATCATTTGTTCCGAGATATTTGAGACAGTGGCTCGTTGGTGTGTTTTCAAGCGGTCCTTCCTTATTTTTTCATGAGAAATTAAGTCGTGATTGTCTAAACGTGCCATAGTTATAACTTTTTGAAATGTTGTGATTCCAAGACTAATTCCATGAGAGGGAGAACTAGATTGGTTTTCGATCTCACAATTCGTTTGAATGGTAAACGGCACTTTTAACCACTGCTTCACTTTAGTGTTAGATCTGGGTGCAACCGCATATTATTCCTGTATCTTTCCATAACTTCATCAAATGATGTTTCTCTTGATAACCGTTTCTCTCTTTACGAGGTCTGAGCTGCCATGAGGTTTGCAGGTCGTTCTTGCTTGATCAATCACTTATTAAGCGTAATATTTTTGAATAAAGATTCAGAGACGCACGATTGGATTCACACCTTAGCAGGCATGGTTTTGATCCTTTCTATTATGGTATTCAATCAGTGTCATTTTGAAGTGTCTGTGTGTCTTTAGCAACAATTCAAGTCAATGCTTGATATGATAGTTGTTACAGAAAATGACTCGCAGGAAAAGGAATGTACTCCTAAATGTGCCTAATTTGCCAAAGCCTTGGTCTGCTTATATGCACTTAGTCAAGAAACGAATCTTCTATCACAATTCGAAGACGGGAGAATCATTGTGGGAACTACCTGCAGATATTCGGGAAAAATGCGCTAGTGGTAAGTGCTTCGAAAACAATAAGTTTGTTATTGAATTGAATTTATCGATAACGAGAACCTGTGTAACATATGGTCCCATCGCTTGCTATTGTATTAGAATTATGTTCTTTTTCAACGGCTGCATGGTTAATACGCCACCCGTCATTTTAATGACATCCGAAGCTGCAGCGATGTGGTACAGCCTCAAAAGTAATGGGTAACCTGCAATGAGTATCATTTTGTCAAACATCAAAAACAACAACACCAGAAAACATTTTGTCTCACGATTTACGTGAACCGTGATGAAAGTTGCTGGTCTCCAGTGGGCAGCATTGTCTCTTAGTGCATCTATAATGCGTCGGAAGGGGGGCCCCTTCTGGCGAGTGAAACAGTTGAATTGAGATATGATAGATATAGATTTGATGCCGCCACTTGAGCGTTTTGCTTGAACACTTCTGTTTGATTCAAAATTTTTACGGCCTCAAGGGCAAAAATTATAGAAAATGATGGTGTAGGAATTTTTAGTTGTCGACGAATTGGGAGGAAAATTTCATGAGACGTTTTCTGCTCATGTTGACGTCGGTGATGAGTGAGTTAATGTTCTTTCCTATTTTCTGCCTAATAGAAAATTCCTTCCACATAATATTTGTTGTTTAGCATAGAAGCCATGGACTGCACTGAATGGGATGATGCTATTAGGAACTCTCCCACAGAGGACATCATAACTACCTCCAATGAAACTTCTATCTCTTCAAAACCAACAACAACAATGAACGAGTGCGAAGACATGGAGATTGATTTTACGGAAGATCTTCGACAAGTACGAGGAATTCACTACACCCACGGCGCAGAATCGTTGGTTCGTTTTTACATTCCTAGGTTAGCCTCGATTGTGGGCAGTAATGGGACTAAATAAATAAGAATAGATTTCCTGTGGCGTTTGGCAGGATGAGTTTTGAGTAGTTAATGGGGGTTAGGAAGATAGCTGGCAACAGGTAGTTCCGGCATTACCGGCTTTACCTCTCAGTCCTTCCCCGACTCATTATCCATCAGAGCCTAACCGTACTGATTACTTTCAAAGCATAATATTCATAAGGTGCACCCTGCATCCTAATATATATTACCAAGAGATTAAAGCCAGAAAAGCCAATTGGAAGTAGAACGAATTATGTCGCGAAAGCAGCAGCTGACTGGAAAATAATGAACAGTATGCTACAGTTCAAAATTCTGGAGAAATAGTGTCTCAATACTGCATTTACATCTCATTTACATATTCACAGCGACAAATATCGAGTTGTATGTTCATCATTAGTTTCATTGACTTTGTTTTTCAGAATCCCAACAACGCAAATCCTTTCATCTTACCTGGTACAAGTCGTTGCTGTGTTGTGTTTGATACTTGCGTCCTAATCGATGATCCAGACCTTATAAATGACTGCATTGAAAGTGGGTTGAGTTGATTTTCTGTAGTTCCAGTTTATTTATGGAGCACAAGGGAGTCTCTAAGTGTTTCATTGGTCAATGATGTTTGTACTTCAGAGCTTGTACCTATAGTTATTCCATATCGTGTTTTCTATGAGCTTGACAATATGAGGAAGATAACATCCACTTCACCATCTGGAGTGCAGTTACGATCGGTAAATTAATCATTGTGCTTTACCTCTTCAGTATAGTGCAGAATAGATGAGGCGATGTGTATGGTAGGCAAAAAAACGAAAGTATATCTTAAATGAACAGGACAATCGTGTTATGGATTAGGGATGATAGTCATGGCTGCGAGGCGCTCTCCTCTTGGAATCTGAATTTCGTAACTTGTGCCAGTTCCCTGGCCATTTTTATAGCATTTGATGACACAGCGATCAAAGCGGTTGGCCAGTTGATCATTAAAATCGACGGGAATTGATTGGAAACTGTTCAGAAGCAAACTTTGCCTGCTCACCAGAAATATATAGAATCAGTTGATCATTTATCGGCAGTACTGGGCTTTTAAGAATCAGTAGTGTCTCTAAAGTTTGAAAATCCCTTCTGCCAAGCCTATAGTTGATGTGAATTCCAGTCTATATCCACCTTACAAAAAGTCTTTGTCCATTTTCAGAATCCAGTATCAGCAAAAACAATTATAGTTTCTGTCTCTTCAGGATTTAGGGTTTTTACACAATCATGTAACGCCGTGCATAGGAATTAGATTAAATTTGCAGAGAGCAACACGGCTTGTACATAAGCTACGCGATCTGAGATCTTCTCCTTTGTTATACTGGGAAAGTTCATCAGAGGTGAGTTATTTTCGTCTGGAAGTACATACATATTTTTACTTGTAATATTTAAAGCTACTGAGTATCAATTAGCAGGTTGTATGCGGTGTGTGTGGTGATACTGTTCCGACACCCACCTATAGCGACAGCCGCAATTTTTGTGCGGACGATAAAAAAACGTTTGTCGCTGAACTCTTTTAGGAAGTAAACCAAGATCTGCAGGGGCACTCTGTGAAGTTAAGGTTTCGCTTTAGTGACCGACAACTAGCAAGCGTTTCGTTATCCATGGAGCCTCAGAAGATACCTTCATTTCAGTCGTTCGCCCCTGTGGATGGATTTGTAACCAGTTCCAGTGAAGAAATTAACGACGACTTTATTCTGAAATGCGCCTTTCAAATGAAGACCTTATGTAAGATATCGACGCTTAAATTCTGTTAAATATTTCAAAATTGTTCCGTTCATGTAGTGGAAGCGCGAAGAGAGGGTTGGGAAACGGTGTTCCTCACAAACGACCATGTGTTATCGCTAAAAGCTCATGCACACAGGATACCCTGCTACACTGGAAAGGTAAAACTGTTTTATACATGGTTGATTAATACGAATCTGTTTCTTTAAATGAGGTTATGGAAACGTCGGTTGTGAAGGTATAGTGGCAAAATTGGCATACAACTGCAAATTGAAAAGTGTGGCCGTTCGGTCTTAGACCATTTTGTGATTTGATGTAGTATTCGTCCTTTAGTTAGCTGCTCAATCATCTCTCCTTTCGTATGTGTTTTGAAGATAAACATTTTGCAGATCCAGTCAAGACATTTTACTTATGCATTTACTCCTATTGACTATCTGAGGCGTTTTTCGATTGCAGGAAGCGAAAGCTATTCTAAGAGGAGCTGCCTCTCCCTTATCCAACCGAACGCTTGATGTTTCTCCTGGGATACAAGAGCCGCGCGAAAGAGTCGGACATGAAGTTGGAATAAAGTGAGTATTTGTCTTTGCCAAATTCTCATCGTAATGCTAGAGCAACCAGCTGGTGATGAAGTAATGCTAGAGCAACCAGCTGGTGATGAAGAATAGTTGTTCTCTTTCGTGATGAAGGTTCCTGTCAGAACAGACTTCGATTGTGCTGGCTTGCCATTTGTTCCTTATTAAAAGCGAGAAAGATCCCACATTTGCAGTTAGCCTCTCAAGTACTCAATTTTTGAGGTGACTGGAACAACTTGTCTCGCTCCATTTGGAATCGTTCAGTTTGAATTATATCTCTTATGGAAATTCAGAGTTTCGCCATCAGGTTCGAGTTCGACACGATCACGAAAGAAGGATTCTTCATCGATTGTCCTGAAAAAACCGCTTCTATCGTCAGCTAAAAAGGGGAAGACGAAAGTTTGCCGTATGCAAGTTACCAACGAGGCAGCAGGCATAAAAGGAGACATGGATGCTCTGAAGGAGTTCTCAAAAATTTGGAGTGGTCTTGTTTCCACATTGAAAAAGAGGTCCTTTCATCACATTGCTGAACTAGTTATTATTTTGAGATCCATTTGATTTGATAGCTCAGTGGTTGTTTGTATAACGCACTTTTTTACCAATATTTCAGACTTAAGAAGTCTTCTCCGAAGGAGAAAAAGGAAGTCTTACGGCTGAAAGAAAGTGTGTCACTGTGAGTTTTTTTTTTTTGTCAATTTCGGGGAGTATTTCCCAGGATTGTGGCTTGCTATGGGAAAATCTCGTTTTCTACCACTCTTTAGTGGATATTGTTTGTAAATGATTGAGGATGAAGGTTGAGAGATTCTTCGTTCTTTGTTTCGTTTCCTGCTGTATGCCGTGAGGTCCGCTCATAGGTGTGAAGTAGCGAAGAGGCGCCGTTGCTACCTCGCGAATGTGGGTTGAGCCTCACCTGAATGGGTAGAATGCATAATTGCTCCAAGAACTACACGCACTTTCGCGCATTATTTTTTGCTTTTCGTCACTATTGCGGTGCCGATAATTATTCGCTTTTCTCAGGTTCCGTAAAAAACCAACTGAAGAGAATCTACTAATGTTGGTCCAGATGACTGTATGGCTATATGTTTACTACCTCCCACCTTCGAGTAAACAACAAAAGATTGACTACAAGGTAAGATATACTTGAGGCGGTGAGGTACAATGTTTATGTACGTTTCACTTCCCAGGAGTTACTGAAGAATGGGCTGTTAAAACAGATCAGCACTCCTGGACGAAGATCTCAGAGACTGATGGAAGCATTTCGTAATTTCAGCAGCGATTTTGCGTCGATAGAGAGTGAAAAAGTGTAATTTATTGACTACCGTACTTGAACTACTGTGTTCAATTGTGCCTCAGAGCTTTTAGCTCAAGTTTCTGGGGGAATTCCTGTGCCTAGCAAGTGCATATGTATAATTTACTATTTATTATACTTTGCGGAACTCAGGTTTTTTAATAGCATTTTGAGAGTCTTCCTATAAACTAAATATTATTTTGCTATTTTAAATTATTCCACTTTGTTTCAACTTCAAGGAAGGTTTTGCGTGCCCTGGCTTCAAAGCTGTAGAGTACACGAAATTGTCAATTATCCTACATTACTCCAGCTAAAGGTCAAGATCACCCAGTGTCCCTCGGAGGAGTTTCATCGCATTAAACCCTCTTAAACGCTACGGTTCAACCATCCATGCCCTTGTAATTTCTGCTCACATTTTTTCTTGACCGTTTGTGAATTGTCTGCACGGATTGTGTACCGTAGCAAAATTCATACGGCTGGATTAGCGAGGTGAGGTGATCGTGCCTCACTCATGACTCAACAAATAGGTTTGCTAGCTTCATTTCCAAATCGAGTTGCAACTGTACGCTTACTTCTTCGAATGTGTTCTTCAAAACTAAGCGTCGAAAGGAAACAAACTACAGAATATTTATTCTCTGATAACATGATAACGACGTAAAACGCTCTTAGGCAGTTTTGAATTGAGCCAGTGGTTCTAGATCTTGTTGAATGCAACGATGTCCACAGATTGTACCTGTAAAAGTGATGACTCACGAAAGAGAAGATATGACTATCGTAACACAAAATACCCGACCGTAAACTCGGATTCACTGATACAACGAAAACACGCCTAATTCAGCTGAACGGGACCAAGTCCGCTAGGCGCGATGCTTCGCGCTCACCGCGACGTCAGAACCCCAGCATCAGTCATTCCAACACCCGTTCTAACATCTAAATACTTACATGACTCTCGAAATCACCGGTGATCTTATCGATGAGGTCATCGACGGAAACTTTATCATCTTCGATTACGCAAATGATTTGCAGTTTGCTGATTCCTGTAATCATGTTGATTGAGCACCGAACATTAAGTATCTCCCATAGAATTCTACGCCAAACTGACCGTATCCAATTGGGAGATTTTTAGCGCCTCCCCAGACGAGACCGTCCATTTCAATGCCTCGCACAAGGCTTTCCATTTCTTTCAGATCGGTTTCATCATCCCAAGGTTTCACATCAAGGATCACGGATGATTTCGCGATTGGTCCTGGCTACAATCAAACAGTTTACGCACGCTTGATGGTGATAAAAAAGAAATGAGGACTGTCAAATGAAAAAAACACGGAATTGAATCTAGTCGCACTTGATTTTTGGTGGGCTATTATGCACTAGAGAGCTTAATCGAAGCTGAGACAGGGAAAGATGGCTTATATCGGATGTTTTGTAAGAATGAAATTGATGAACCACATAAAAGGAAACAGGTAAGATAAAATGTACCTTCTTTGACTTCTTTTCAGCATAGGCCTTGAGCCTCTCCTCGACGACCTTGGCTTTCTCAGCATCCTCTTCATCATCAGATCCGAAGAGATCGAAATCTTCATCGGCAGATTTCTCGTTCTTTTTAGCTTCTTCAACGGGTTCATACTAAACATCAATCTTATAGGAGGTTCGTATCAGTAGCAAAGAGTATGCAAAAGAAAATCTTAAATCTTATTGTTAGGACTCTTATGGGGTTTCACTCATTTCTACTTGAAATGTGCCAGCTTTTGAATGGACCTATGATCCTAAACTTTTTCAAAATCAGCGGGATTTTACATCGACAAGGAACCTGCCTATCCCAACCGGAACCCAGAATCCAGTGCTTCGCAAAACGTACCTTCGCGGGAATCACTTGCATACGTGTAAACTTCTCGATAGTTTCACGTAACTCCGCCAACTCCTTCCTGATCGCTTCATTTTCTTTCCTAAGAGCTTTCATTTCTTCCTTTAGACGATCTGAAATTGTAGATCGAAGTGGGAATGACAGGAAACTATTTTTGGAATTATGCAATGAACGATGAAATATCGAAATCGCTGTCAAGCCGTGTCCAACCAGCAGAACAGCAATTTCGGAGCTCCGTCGCCTAGACAGTAATTCCAAGCTTCTTTTACACTCAACTGTCACATTTACGCTGTTGGTTGAGAGTAAAATAAGCACAAGGTGCATTACGGCAGACCATTCATCTATGAGACATCACAACACGGATAAAACGCACGGCACTTTTGAGATATGAATTTCAAAACCACACTACATCCATTCCGTTGAACGCCAACTATTTGCAGGGCCAAGCAGAAAACCAAAGTTGTACTTAGTTGGTACTAGGCTAGTTGAAGGAACTGTTTTTGAAGCTAATTTGTGCCCCAATTTCAGCGTGTGCTTGACCCTGCTGGCACATCAACTACTTTCTTGCCTACATGCGTTATAAATAACTACACATGCCAAAAATCCGCTAATTACCATCAGTTACAAATCCAGATGGGCCTGCTTCTGACAATGCTTTCGCTACTATTTCTTTCGCATATTGAATTGCAACATGCAAATCACCTTTCGGTACCAGATGCATATCGGCTTTCGGAACGATTTCCTTTCCTAAAAAATCACCAAATCACCTCCTCCGTTGAGAATTACTAAAAATCTTCGCTTTTACAAAATTCCATATTGAAAACGTCTGCTGTAAAAGATATCTGTGTTAGGCTAGAATATTCGTAACCAATCCCTTCTCTTGCGATCTAATATCACGAAACATCAGAAATGGGGCATTCGGCGGGGCAGTATCCTATAATCATGGTAAGGTAAGCTAAGGCACAAAATGAGAATAATCAGTCCGCTCATCAAACCTCTATCCCTCTACTGCACCGGCTACACCTACAAGTAGTGAAAGGAAAGTCGAAAATCGCCCTATTAGTGGAGCTTTCTATTGAGACAGAAAAGTACACCTGGTGAGCTGTTCAGCAACAGTGCGTAACGATCTTAGTATGAATATAATGGTAAACAGGATAACGACAATTCTACGCACATATATTATTCTATTCATATAATGAAAATATATCCAAGGGTATTCAAGTGGGGATCTCACCATGACCATGTCCATGACCGTGACCATGTCCACCGTGTCCATGTCCGTGCCCATGCGAGTTATGTTCTCCATGATGATCCTTTGATGTTGAAGGCGGCACATGAGTATAGAGTTGGTGACCACCGAAATAAGCTTGGTCTGCGGCACGAACTGCCAAATTACTTCCCAAGAATGTAGACTTCTCTGACAGCAGACCGTCAATCGAAGGCATATTGGTTACTGAAATGAACAATACGAAGATAAAGGGAAAAGAAACATGGCTTATCATCGGTTACCAAAGCGATATGCTCACAAAGAAATTCGAGATAAAATTTTCCTAGAGATGTAGATTTCGCCGGTATATCCACATAAGAAAGTCTTGAGGATTGCAAAGTCAACTGTCAAAATTAATGAGTGTAAGTGTTGCAATGGAAAAGTACTCTGCTCTGTCATTAAATGCTAAAATAAAGCCACAACATTTTAGGCCCACTGAAGATAAAACACCGCTACTTTAGGACTCATTAGTACAGCTTACGCTACATTTCAACAATGTGCAATGATAAATAACGAAAGCTGATAAAAAAAGACATTCCCAAGCCGCGAATAGGAAAATCCCATCGCCACGTAATCAGAAATTAGGAAAACGGCTGTTCACCTCGACAATCCACGTGTTTCGTATGTAATGCGCAAACAGACAAACGCGAATACAGTACTCGCCAAAATTTGTGGATTACGATGCGTTATTAGCATACGGTACAATTTAACTTATCATCAGACTGACAGTGAAAAAAAGTGCCTTGTGTTTATGGTATATAAAAAGTGCCTCGTGTTCACGGTGAGTCTAGTATTTCTTGTTTTTCTCATTTTATTTGTTCTGATGTATCCTACTTTTCACTAGTCTCATTTTATTTATTTATTTGATAATATATCACAAGGATGTGACACGAATAAATACAAAATATAATTCAGACACACTACATAAATTCATACACATCAACAAATCTCACTTTAGCAAAGGTGTCATTGGTGGCTCCGACATCCAGAATGAGCCAGAACATGTAACACTCAGGAAATCACTCGCACCTCAATCCACTAGAGTTAGTTGTAGAAAGATGGCAATAGCGGTAGTAGCGATCGGGTAGTGGCGAGGCGGTGCCCAGAAGCTGAGTTGCTCAGACAGAAGCTTCATTACCACATAACACCCGATGTCAAAACTAGGAGTTGTGTATGAAGCATAGCGTGTTGAATGAGATCATCGACGATAAATGAGCTTCGTTCTTCATATTGCCGTTCGAATCATAGAGACAAGATTTGTTGCAAGGCTGGATCCTTTAATATCGATTTTAAATTTGTGTTTTTTCCGAAGAAATTACCTGGAAGCATTCTTAGTAATTTAACGCAGCGATGAAAAAAGGAATTGGAAAAGCTCGCATCTTTTGAGACCGGTATGTAATAATCAGATCTAGAAACTCTTCCTTGGCATGCTCTGAATATACCATACTTGGAAAGACGGATTTTCCTCTCAAGCATCCAAATTTTTCTCAAAAGGTTTAAGTCAGACCCCACTCTCCTCATTTTTAAACGCTCTGGGCCAAGATTCTTCAGTCGAGAATCATACGAAGGTATTTCATCAGGTCTTGTCCGGTAACAGCGGAAATAAACTAGCTTCGTGAACAAACGTTGGACGTACTCGAGACTATCGATATCCTTTTTCTTATACGGGCTCCACACAGATGAATTCCACTCTAGAAGGGGACGCACATAAACCTTGAATAATCGTGTTAAAAGAAATGGATTTCTCAAGCGGAACGTTCTTAATATACGAAACATCGCGACCCGAGCAGTACCAGTGACTTTGGAGATATGGTATTCGAAGGAGAGGCTTTGATCAATTATGATTCCCAAATCTTTGGCTCTGGAAACAGCGCATATGGGAGTATGAGGCCACAGAAAGTATTGCGCCTGGGGGTTGTTCCTACCCAAGTGAAGGACACATGTTTTACTCAAAGACAATTTTAACTGCCACTGATCTAAATAGTGAACCATTTCAGTTACTGAGCGCTGTAAAATCGAATGTGCTTCACTCTTGTTATCCACTTGAAAAGGGAGAAACATTTTCACGTCGTCAGCAAACATGCATATTTGGACCGAAGGGTGTGTGCGACAACGCTTGGGAAGATCATATACAAAAATGTTGAAAAGAAGCGGACCCAACACACTGCCTTGGGGTACACCTTTTGTTACATGTCTGTATGTAGGAATTGAATTTCTAACCTTGACACNTTTTGTCGCAGGACTTATTTGCCAACCTAATACGTCAATCATACGGCGCAAGGATTTATGGTACATCCATTGGTGGACTGGGTCCAGCACACTGTCTTCAGTGGATACCTTTTTTCGGAAACCATATTGTTCATCAGGAAGTATACTGAATCGATCAATGAACGCATCGATTCGGTCTTTGATGCATCTTTCCATGTGTTTCACGCAGTGCTAGTTATAGAAATAGGTCGGTAGTCAGTAGGAGTTTTGGGTTGCGGGTTTTTGTTGAGCGGTATTATGATAGCATTTTTCCAGACGGAAGGCACAGCTCCCAATCGCAAGGAAATGTTGAATATATGTGCTAAAGGTACAGCAAGTTCATTAGCACAATTTCGGATCTGAGGAATACCATCGGGAGTTTGCGAGCAAGAAGTCTTAAGCCTTTTGGCATGTAACAGAACGTTTGTGGTAGTATCAAAAAGGAGCTTAATAAATGCTTGGAACCGCTTTTCATGTCGGGGATGATACCATTATCCACAGTAAAAACAGAGAAAAAATGATCAGCGAGAAGTTCGGCCTTTTCAGAATCACTGCAGACGATATCACCTTCGTCATTGACAAAAGCTGGAATTGAGCAAGGCGCCTTCAATCGAGAGTTGACGGACTGGTAGAGTTGTCTACTATTTTTGGAAGACAGTAAAACTTTCCACGATTTCTTACATATTTTTCTTTAAGCTTGGTCAATTTCTGTGAAACCCTGTCGTACCGCTCTTTGATACCTTTTTCATTTAGAAGATGGAAAAGTGTATTTCGATATAGCATCAAATTTTGAATATATGTAGGGAAGTTGAGAGTCCTATTAAGGCGTTTGACAGTGATTGGTACGTGATAACAAATCACAAAAGTGATTGTACCACAAAAGCGTCGATACAGGTCATCAACGTCGCTGTAGTTATCGAACAATAGCTCCCAGTTGACTTCAGAAAGGTAGCGTTTCATGGAATTATAATCAGCCCGTGCGAAATCAAGGAAAGAAGTAGGTGCGGGATCAAAGGCTTGCAACAAAAATAATGAAAACGAAATAATAGAATGGTCAGAGCTGCCCAGAGGATTAAGTAGTTTAGGCATGGTGATAAAGTTTCCGCTATTAGTGAGGACTAAATCAAGGACTTTGCTCCCACAAGTTGGAGAAACTACATGCTGTTTCATTGGAGATTTTCTTTGGTTTTGGTGGTCGGAATCAAGCATAGCGTCGTGGAAAATCGGTGTTTACGACTATGACTCTTCCCCATCCTACTCCCCCCTGTACCCACCTCCTTTGCTTTGGTGATTCCCTCCTCAGATATGGTCCCCAAGCGGCTTTTCTTTCCATAAATTTACTCTATTTTTTTCAGCATTTTCAAAAGCGACGACTTCCGAGAAGACGAATGGACAGGCAAAGTCATCTAAACTTCTTTCTCAAGACGAATTTCTTCGATCGGACCTTTGTTTCAGCTTGGAAGGGACAGAGAGACTACTAATACTGCCCAAACTTCCGTCCCCTCCCGCGTTTGAAGTCTGGGTTACAGTGCTTTCTTCGCAGTGACAGTAATAACTGAACTCTTCACTCTCTCGGCGAGTTCATCGTCGTCGTCCCACATCATCGAAGGTACACATGCCTGACCCAAACTACCACTTCTACGGTGTTTACTAGTAAAGTTTTTGGCAGAATATCTACATAACTGAACATGGCTCTTAGTGTCGTGTTGCATCCACTGCAATAACACAAAAAATACTGGAACCGGGGTAGACCGCAAACATTTAGCAAAACTGTCAGGTTTGCAAGTTCTGGCCGATTACCAAAACGTGGAGTGTTCAATTTTGTGCTATTAGTTTGTCGTTCTTTCCAAAAAACTCAATCCAAAATTCGAAATAGTTTTCTCTTTTTCGTTGTGGTGAGCTTTAGCCTTCAAATACCAAAGAACAGTCAGCGATCACTCCTCCTTTACACAGCTGTCGTGTTCCAACAAGATCCTCCTGTCCAGAGCCGTCTTAGGTTTTTCATCGTACAGGAACAGAGCGAGGGAACTGCGATTTCAAGTCGATGCTGACCCAGTTACTAGTCCCTACAACCCTGCAGACACCAGTCAGTCACCTTAATGTTCAATATGATGGGCCAGTGATAGGGAAAAATTAGCTCCCACGTTTCTTATCAGACGAGAAATGGGGAAAGCTGCTCACGTAGTGATTGTTTGTTTGAAACCGAGTGTGGCAATAGTAAATTCCAATTTGTTCTCTTTAGTTCACATTAAATCGAACTGGTAAGTGGACCATAGTCACTAGGTTTTCTTGTTTTACTGTAAGAGGTTGCGAATAAAGTTTCCTGACGTTGACCAATCCTGCTTTTAACATATTCGACTTCCATTCAGAATTTTAGTGAAGTTTGAATACGTGATTAGCTCGCGCTATGATTTATTGGAGTCAGCAGAGATAAGAGACGGAGTCTGTGCCTCCCATACGAATATGGCACCAGTTTGCCGACCCTAGGTTATGGGAAGGCGTTTATCGGATCAGGATTTGAATCCTTGAATAAACATGAGATGGTCATCCGTCCCTACCTCACCTCTACCACCATATGTCTCTAAACTTGCTGATGCAGAAATTTCTTGGCGCCCAACCGCTCCAGAAAAAACTTTTGGAATGTTTTGTATTTTTAAAAAATATCATTGAAGAGGCCTAATAGTCCTCGCAAAACCCAAAGATACTAACTTCAGTGATATGCCGAGCAGTCTTTCTCTTCTCTGCCACTCGATCGAGGCAGCTGCTACCTACTCCTCTCTGCTCAGGGACCAATAAATAACCAGCTGCTTGTTTGCAGCCTGATCCGTTGGCCCATTCATCCCACCTCGTCAACTCGTACCTCGGTGGAGCTATTTGTGATCCAGAGCCTTGTTGCAGAGTGATTCTGTCCTAACCTCCCCTTGATTATGTTTATCACAATTTATACAATGACCAGTGTCGAAGTACTGCCATTACAGTACAGTAGAGATCACAATTTGAACCATTCACCTCACTTCATATTACTCGCTTCACTCCGCAGTGCTCACTTTACTCCATTAGCCTACCCACGAAGTGACTGCTTTTTATATGAGAAGAATAAGTTTTCCATATCACTACATTTATCATAATCACAAAGTAACCCGGACGGACAGACCGACAAACCGACATACCGACATACCGACATACAGACAAACCGACATACCGACAAACCGACAAACCAAGTTACTGCTTTATATATAAGAAGGAAATGTGAATAAATCGTTGTTTAGTTGTCTGTATTTTCATACTATAGATGTATATTTTGTCGTATCCTCGCTACCCGATGGCCACTTGGACGAGGCTGTTACACAGGACGAGTATATAAAACGAGCTGGCTACTGACAACTGGGCCGTCTCCCACATCTTGCTCGTCTAGCTCTGTATGTAGAGCCCATCGCATCGGCACCGGCCGACTTGTCCTAGCGTCCTCTCGCATCCTGTCGTATAATTTAGTCTAATATATAGGTAATAAAGTATGTGTACATGCACACCATACATATGAACTCACGTTCCGCTACATCATCAGTTATAGACCCGATCACCATATAATATGGGGATTCCGACCAACTGATAGCAGTCAATACCAATTCGGTGTGGGTTAAGAGGGATATCGTAAATGTCACAAGCTCGACGAGGGACAGGCTTAACCTTGGAGGGTTGTTTCTGAAAGCGATTTCCCTTTCTTACGAACAAGTGATTCTGACAGAGCAACTTTTTAAGAATGTCTTTCTACAATCTCGCGCTAATGTTAAATCGGATCCGTGGACGTACAAGCTTTGTAGCCCTTTTCCCCTAAGTCAATGTTACCCATGGGTCATTACTGAGTATGAGCTCGGGTTATTGTTTCCCAGATATTAGCTCTTTGTGACAGCAAGTTGTCGCTCAGAAAGCCCACCTGTTTATAGGTTGATCACTCACATAACACTGACGGTGTAGTGAAAGGGACTTCTGTGAAGCAATAGAATATGCTTATATACAACTATTATCTACATTGAAATAAACAATCTACAACACAGAAGGCCATGCACAAGGTAAGCTACGTCAAATACAAAACTACAAAGGTGAAGAGTTGAGCCCGACTGCCATTCACCGGCTTGTTACACATCCGTCGAAGCTTAGCCTGGTGCATCGTGATAAATTGCAGTTTTGACCCACTGCGAGGTGAAGGGCTGAGCGCAAGCCAGGTTCCGCCTCAGGTCCTCTCATCACAATCTAGCTGGTGCCACATTCGCTAGCCGACACTCAACCATCAGTCTACCATCACGATCTCTCCTCTTCTTTTTTCTACAAGATATTTGGTTAGTATTAAAATGTGTGTAGCCCAATGTCTTGTTATACATACAAACTTCCGAGCCACCCAGTAACATTACTAGGTTGCGGTTCGGTCGGACTTCATTCCATTTTAAACTAAAGCAGTGGCTTGGTGTATAATTGTGTGTAAGTCCCTCCGCCTACGAAACTTCGCTGATTATAATAAAGGTAGTGAAAACAGAAAACCTACCTAAGGTAGTAATATTGATGCCTACGTCGCTACAGTAGTTCCGATCAATGGAAGCAAGCAAAATCGATCTTTAACCGATTGAACTAGTAATCATTACCGAGATCTCTTCACTGTAGAGCAACTCTCCCTTGGTATGGGATACTTGTGGTATAAGTTAGAACGAAGAGGTGTATACTGTAGGACACACTTCAGCACTATGGTACCACTGAGCACTGACGACTTTCTGGCATCTGTTCGGCAGTGGCATTTTTAGAATCTGATGCCAGGTCGATATCGACAGCGGATTTCCCGGTTCTGCGGTGATCGTGCTGTAATAAAGTGAGTATAGCCCAATGTCTTGTTATACATGCAACCGACTCAAGTTGCGGTTCAGTCAGGCTTTAATCTAATAATAAAATTGGTGAGATATCTGGCTCTAACTGTTGCAGTTCTGGATACTTCCAAACATTCATTCTGAGTTGCGTTTGATTACGTATTTGGTCAACACAAAAGTCTATACGCGACTCAGTGCTTTTATACTCACAAAGGAGTCCGGCAGCACCAAACCAGCCTCGGAAGAGTGGAAGCCTTGGTTGGCATGGACCAGTGTCGATTAGCAGACTCAATTTTTCGGTGGCTTTACTACTTCGAGTGTTATAAACGCATCCATCACCTCGTACAGAACCTAGAACTAGGTAATACGATCAGCAGTTGGGGTCCTGCAACGACAAACTTTTAAACGCCCGATATTTCGCAATCGCGATGTCCAGGGAATGATTGGTTGATTCACAACTGCTGCTCTACGCTCCTGCCCGCTTGCCCTTATGCCCTTTCCCTTTTTGCGTGCCAGTCTTCTCGTTTGAATTTGCTTGTTTCTGCTGCTTACCCAGCGTTGCTGATAGCGATCTTTGGGGATTCCTCAGTCTCTTAAGTTGCTTTCTTCAAGAGTAACCTGATATTGAACAGGGTATAATGAGACTGATACCACTTTTGAGGATCACATTTCACCATAGGGGGAAGTGAGTGGTGGTAAAATAATTCGTCGTAAGATAGGGCACTCCTCAACAGGAATGGCCTTTGACTACTGAAATCTAAACCATCTTTTACCTAGACTTTGATTCCAGTGAGATTCGCTCTGAGGATATCCTCCCACCCTTTCCTTGGATTTCCTTGACTGCTTCTCCTTTTCAATGTCATAGGTGCTGTTCTAATCGGATTATCCTCCGGCCAGCCCATCACCCTCGCTTTCACGTTGTCACTCTTGATCAGGTATAAGTCATCTGCTTGACCGTCTCAACCTCCTCGATCCTGCTGCAATCCAACCGTGCTGTACAGCAAGTATACCTAAGCGATCACTGAAACTACTTCTCCTGAGCTTTGCAAACTGGGTGGTACCCTGTGTGTGGAGTATTTCAGTTTTAATCATTGCCTCGTCTTTTTCTCATATGAAGGGGAACAAGAACAGTACGAGAACCCGCTTGCTACTGTAAACCATCTGCAGGTCTTGCCTGGAACGAGTGGTAAAAATGAAACGTAGCCCTGCGGCCACCCAACTTTGAATTGTTAGCCTTTGGCAGGGGCCTTTTTCGATGTGTCTTACATGGGACTGGTTGAGAATTTGTGTATTCAAATATTACGTTGAGTCATAAGTCTTCGGACAATGTGATAGTGATGACTTCTAAAGGGGACGCTCGATTCATGCGATTCTGGGTGCGCGCGGCAAAATGCGCGGCGGAATTCGGGTTGATTCGAACGACTCTGACGCCTACTATTGGAGCACAAACTTGAAGTAGAGTGGGTCAGCAGGATCAGCTGACCATACCCAACTATTCTTCGTTTCCTGCGCTTGAGCGTGAGGAGAGAATTTGCCATGTCGGCGCGGCAGTCCATGACATCGAAACTAGTGCGACTGAGGTGAAGAAACTGCGTGCATAGGTGTTTCCACAAAAAAAAAAAGGCTTTGAAAAACCGTTAAAAAGGGGGCTGGAGGAGAAATGGTTCAGAAAAATGAAGAAGAGTGGGGCGTCCAGACAAGCTGAACAGCGTGTTTCACTGCGCGCGTGTGGGTCCTGGTGCGAATAACAGACAATGGTAAGCGAAAATTCATTTACCCATAAGCATAAATAAAAAAAACCCTAGTAACAGCAAAAGTAGCTCACCTTTTTCAGCCTCTAGGAGTAGGAAGTTAAATAAGGGATCGCGGCAGCAAAAAGAAAAACAGAGAAAAAAAAAGAATGGAAGAAAAACATCGCCTCATCACTCGGCGATTAGCTGATTGTGCGTGGGTCCTAGAATGAATGATAGCAATCTGTAATGTCTCGACACTCGTCTAACGTGACACTGTTCGAGGGGCGGGAAAGCGAACTACGGCAACAACGGGGCTTCCACTATGCCCTAAGAGCCGGGATTGTCGGAGCGAGAGGGTCCCTTCTACCACCCATGGGAGCGCTGAGTATTCCTGAAGGAACACTGAATAACCTTTTTTTATCGTGAACAGTGCCTTTAAAGCATGATGCACTCATCGACCAAGCTTTCGCACCTTGCCGATTGACTTCAATCCACGAATAACTGTGGACTGACTCCTTGAGTAACTGCCAGTTCACGAGCAGTTTAGTACGGATCGGCTTCCACCTGGCTCCGCAGCACGTCCAAATCCAACTTCATTGAGTGCCCCGGATGGTCTTCATTTTCGATGGAATGGCCGTCCGAAGTGAACTTCTTGTGCCACTTGTAAATTTCGGTCTAGCAGGAGCAACTTTGTTGTAAACCTCCTTCATACGTCTATCGATCTCCGCGGGTTCTTGGCCAGGTAAAGAAATAGGGTGGTGTTGCGGAGCTGGAGTTGCGACGGCTTGAAATCATGGGGCATGGTTGCAGGAAGGGAAGCAGCTAGGTGTGTTCGTTGGCATGTATTTCGAAGAGCTTTTCATACTCCATTTAACGATGCCACGCGCGTCCATTTTCGTCTCGCCTTTCCCAAGTTATGATCTCTAGAATTCATCACTATCACTTTGTCCGAAGGCTTATGACTCAACCTAATACGTTTACACAATGGGAGCAAATATGTTGTCTGCGAAATACTGCGTTCATTGCATTTTGTTTCACCGTACAGTCACTGTAAGAAAACAACACTATGGAAGCCTACGGAAGTGCCTTACGGTTTGTTCCTGTCCCAGGTAGCAAGTTTACCTGAGCGTCCTGAAAGTATAAAGTACATCCTCAACATTGTGCAGGAAAACCTGAGAGGAGTTCAGGAAGTGTGACTCGTAAGTATGTCGACATAGCAGTGCTGCAAAATGAAAAGCTTCGAGTGGGTCGATAGGCTGATGCCATAGTAACGATCCAGATGAACAAAAGTAATTTATTCTCAAATGCTAGCCCCTAAAATACTCGTCCCGCTACAGGAGATCGTTCCAACAGGCTATGAAAATGCGCATACCACTGGGTTTCAGGATTAATCAGTTAATACAACTGGAAGGGGTATGAAGTTCAGTCAGGACATGGAGACTTGACTACTCGCGGTTGGCGCCATACAATGAATTACAGGACGAGTTATTTGTAGTTCCGCTTTGTGAGGAGGGCGTGCTTGTGCGCGGCAATTTCGTGCCATGTTTATCGTACGTCACTGGGACAAAGTACGAAAGCAATCAGTAATTATCAACTTCCCTTTGAAGATTCTCCTATTTCTGATATAGTCTAGGAAACAGTGCGAATTCTATACCTAAAGGATACGATGGGGAAGAGGTCAAAACGTACCTCTTCCAACTTGACCATTTACTTGTGCAGTCAACCGTGTAGTTTGTGAGTTCTACCACCTGAATGCCGTGCTGGCCGCATCCGATGAGGCGGTGTGAAGGAGAAGATTCAATGTCTGGTGGAAGGTTACGGTAATTGCCGCGAAACCGCTGCCACTTGCCGCCGGGTGTGTGTACATTCGTGCGATTCGAGCTGCGCGCGGCAAACTGCGCGGCAAAATACATAGCGATTGTGACGACTTCGGCGCCTATTATTGGGGCCCAGATTTGATGTAGAGAAGCTTAGTAGGATCAGCTGACCATAATAATCAACTCTACACCAAGTTTGTACCCCAATAATAGGCGCCAGGGTCGTTCAAATGGCCACGAATTTCGCCGCGCGCAGCTCGAATCGCACGAATGTACCGTCCCCCCTTGCCGCCAGCCAACCAGGGGACGGAACATTCACCCAGAACTGGACGGACGCGGCAAATGGCGAGATTCGTAGCGTTCAGGACGACTTTGACACCTGTCATTGGGGCGCAAACTTGAAGTAGAGTACATTAGTATGGTCAGATGATCATACTAATCGACTCCACTTCAAATTTGGGTCCGAATGATAGGCGCTGAATCAAATTCAAATCACCACGAATTTTGTTGCGCGATTTGTCGCGTCCATTGAGTTCTGGGTGAATGTACCCATACCCCCAGAAAACCATGTACGCTGCCCCGCATCTTTTATGGAGGGGATGATCAGCCGGTTGCAATGATTAACTAAGTTTCTGTTCGAAACTACTACCAGAGCACCCTTGGATACGTTTATTGTACGACCTCACTTATTTCGTTCAGCTTGTTCACTTGCATCTTAGCCGGTCGTTACCCGTAAAACTCTCAAATGGTCATTTTTATTATGAACCCTACGAGCTCGTAGTGCAGTCGGTTGTCTTCTATGCTCAACGAGATATCTACCACTCCGACCAAACTGGTGTAGGTATTATTTAGCACCTTCACCTGTTCATAGTCATATTTTCCTCAAAATAATGGAGTGACCCGTTGTGTCGTATGGGTGGCAGGAAGAGTCATGAGCTTTGCTGAAACGAGGATTTCGCGCGCGGCAGCCAGCTCCGCGCATCCGCGCGAGGATCGACAGTACCTATAAGTGCGATCGTTTTTTTGCCCTAGGGAGCTCATTTTTCTCATCTGGCTCTAAAAATCCAATATGTCTCAGATCTATCAATATGGTCTTTTCTTCGTATTGACAAATTAGGGTTTCCACGTTTGTTTCTCTACTCGAATATTCTCATTGTGGAGTAGTGAGGATTGGAACCTACCCAAACCATAGAAGACATAGTTGACACCTCATCACTCGTGACTATTGTTACGCTTTGGTTTAACGCCTTATTGCCACATGTCTTATGCAGGCGATAACAGATCTCCAAGATGGAATGTAAACATATGGGAACAACGGTCAAAGCAGTCGATTGGATGCTCATTCAACTACTCTCCTTATGCATTAGTTCCCTCGTCTTCAACGCCTGTGTTAAAACGAGTCATTGACGATTTTTACGAGCATCAGTAGCTCCCTGACTGCTTAATTATGTTGCATTACCTTGTTAGCCTCCAGTTCGTGGTCAGTAGAGGATTTACACAAAATCTTACTTTCGGCATAATTCGGGTACTTGTACATGTAGTTTCAGTATCCTCGAAAGCAGATTATAAAGGTTTCGAATCCCAACGTTATTAAAGCGGAAGGCAAGAGCCTTTTCGATCCAGGAACTTTTGAAAGTCTAACAGTAAAGCCTGTTCTCGATAAAGCACAAAACTTTGATTTGCTTTCAAATATGTGTCTCCTTTGTATTCCTTCGGATGTATCTTTTCGTTTTTATATGTTTTTATAAAATATTTGTAGCAGTTGAAACATGCAGTCCATGGTGGAAGTTCAAAATAATCTAAAAATCTTTTCTCCTCAATCGTCAAATAGTATGTTTATGAACGACTTCCGCGAGTTGCGTTCAAACCCTGCAGAAGGCAAGATCCAGGCGCAGGTTAGTTAAACGTTTTTCATCTTACACCTTCAAAAGTTCATTTGCTACTGAGTTGTAAAACTGTTTGGTAAAACTGAAACCGATATTCATGAAGATAAGCGTGCTTACCACTATTACATTCAGCACACGAACCTTTCTTTTAAGGAATCGGCATTGCCTATACAAGGGGCATTTTGAATGGCATCTTTCATAGTCCACGACCGATCGCGCGACTGGTCGCGCGACCGGTCGTGGACTATGAAAGATGCCAATGTGGTTGACTGCATGGCATGATTCTTAGATGTTGGTTATAGCTTGTAATCCCTAGAATCTGGCCATAGCTTGTAATCCTTGAAATCTGGGACAGACAGTAGCGTAACCTACGCACGTGCTCAAAGCTCTATCCGTGTTTTGCAGAAAGGAAAACACGGAGCGGGGGCTCGTCCACCACAGTAACCCGCCTGTGGGTCCTGGCCCGAACGCCTGGCTGTGAGCTAAAGCGTTATAGTGGGGTGTATGTCGTTTGGCGCGATGGGCGGGGTCGCGCCGCCCATTTGA